>VUYV01000075.1:2075082-2112298 GCA_008711295.1 Anarhynchus alexandrinus | reverse complement strand
CCCCCGCCCCGGGGTCTGCTCTCCCCCAGCCCCTCACAAGTCACTGCGGTTTCCTCTGCACCTCGGCGAGCATCTCCTGTAAGGAACTGCGGAGCCCCCTCCCGAAAGGGATTAATGGAATGGGAAGGGTGCTTTTTACAGGGAGTTTTCGTTAAAGAGAGCATTCAGGAAAACAGCACCTGAATATTCTTAAGCAAATTAAAAGCTGTTTGTCTTGTAAAGAATGGTGAACGTCTCATTAACTTGACCACAGATATTTGAGAAACCTCCTCATCCCGATGAGCCTCTCCTTTGAACTGTAATGGCTTGCACATGATGGTCTTAGGAAAAAAAACCCAAACACGTGTGTGTCGTTTCTAGCAGATCTGACAAAATCTGACTTTTCTACTAAAAGCAATAACTAACGGAACTAATAATACTGAAAGCCTTTCCATCATTGTCACACAGATATACAAGATCAGGAATACTAAATTTCTGCTACCAATAGTAGCCTGCATTCTTGTATGGCTTTAATCCGAAAAGCTCTAGTTCTTCTGGTGGTAGGGTTAAGAATAGGGATTTTTTTCAAACTCATTTCTCCAAAGTAAGACTGCTTAATCTGTAATTAGACATCTACATAAACTTTTTTATTTTCAGAAATGATTAGTGCTCAGGGTCAATAACAGTTGTGTTTTCTTGTCTGCTGTAGCACAGTGTGCACCTTTAAATGACTCTCCACAGGCCTAGACACACAGTTCTGAAAATCTGAAATTGAATGTTGATAGACGTGGCAAGATTATAAATACAAACTTCCCCGCTTACATTTCCTCCGAGGTCTGTGCTTATGCTTCTAAATAATTTGTCAAATTTTATCAATTCTTATCATTCATAGCTCCTGTTTGGTTAAGATTGCAGCGTAAGAGCACATCCAACATCGTACGGTCATGTGTGGCAAAGGATGACAGAGTCCATATTTATGGCCAACAAATTCTTTCTTTCACTCACTTTCTCTCTCAATGATACCATTTCCCATATACATAATGAATGGGATTCATTCAGCCACATTTTACCCTCCCGGAAGTTTGTAGCCTGTCTAAATATTAGGCAGGTAGGCTAGGTGAGTTAGCCAATCAGGGACCTAATGAGGCTGATTAGTACTGTTTCTAGGTATATACGTGACATTGTTCGAGTGAATATGAGTACCTTTTTTAATTTCATTGACTGTAGAGGGAGCCGTGGCAATTTGCTTGAACTAGATGCTTCCCTTGAAGTTTTCTAATTGTTAGGTGAGATGAGTACTACCCTTGCCATATAGAAAAAAGCTACAAAATGTAAGCACCATAAGGAGACAGCATAATTTGAGTAGGATAGGTATTTAGTAGAATTGTAGAAGCAAATTATGGGGGAAAAGTTAACTTTGAAGTAGCAAATGACTTGGAAGAAACCTCTCTTTCTGCCTGAACTTCGCCTCGACCGTCTCCAGACCTTCTGGGACGCCGCAGACCATCGCTAGGTCCGNGGGGGAGCGGGCGGTGGGGGCGGTGGCGGCGCTGTCCGTGGTGCTGATCGTGGGGCTGGGGCTGCCGCCGGGCGCCCTGGGCTGCCCCCAGCCCTGCGCCTGCTACCTCCCCACCGAAGTCCACTGCACCTTCCGGTCCTTAGCAGCCGTGCCGGCCCGGATTGCGAAACACGTGGAAAGGATCAATTTCGGGTTTGTATGCGGCCTTTTGCGGATAAACGGCTTCAGGCTCTTGGGGCGGGGTCCTGGGATGCGGGGCGGGGCAGGGGTTCTCTGCCTGTGCTCTTTAGGTAGAATTGGCAGAGGCGGGTGGTTACGTGCAGGCGCTGTGTTTTGAACGTGACGGGTGCTGGCATGGAGAAAGTTTTAGTGTCTTAGTGTTTTAGTGTCTTTTTCAAAGAAAAGTTACTATTATTTTCAAATAAATAGTTATATCATGGTGTCAGTTTTTCTTGGCAAACAGTGCGTGTAGTCTTTTGTAGTGTATTAAAAACTATATTGAATTAAACCTACTATGGGATTTCTACTAAATGTTGAATTTTATACCTGATGTAAAAAAATACAGTAGAAGTAAAATTCTGTGATGTAGCCAGATAGCATTTTGGAGAACAATGAGATATAGCATATCTTAAAGTATTACAGTAGAAACAAAGTTATGCCGTTGCCTTTGGAGTATTGTTTTTTTCAAGGAACTTAAGCAGACATCAATGTTTTGGGGAGAGATTGCTCAGGCTCCAACTCACTTTCCTCTGCCAGGGTATTACCAACTCACATCTGTCAGACTGTAAGATGAGAAGGCAGTTGGTAGGCTGCATATCACAAAAGTGCCGTGTAGGGTCGTTATGTGATGTGGCATGGTGCAAGAATTGCAGTCCTCTTCTGCTTGATATCAGAGCTGCCTCACTACTTGGTATGAACTCACTCCGACCACCCCAAGGCCTGTAGCTGCGATTGATCATGCAATGACTGACAGTAGGGACCTTGATTTTTTTGGTCCTCTGTAGTTAAAATGTCTACCCACCAGCACTTTATCCCCCTAAAGCCTAATCTTAGTCTCAGAATGCCCTTGTTCTCAGTGAATCTGTATTACAACAATCCATACTTTCACATTTTTTCAGTAAAAAATGCCTCCCTCTCCTCCCACATTCAAACCCACACATATTCACAGTCACCTCTCCCCAATACATTCAACATTCTATGGCAAATTCTATCCCTAAATTGCTTTTGAAAATGGGGTGTAGGCTTCCAAGTTATTTAGGTGTTTCAGATGTTTTTTTAATAAAAGTCCATTATTTGATACTGCTAGCATGTAAGCCCTTTCCTATCTTTGTATTTTATCACTACAAATGACATTGTCTGACTTGTGTCCTTTTCCAGGAAGAAACAGTCTTAACTATCTGTTGTTGCATTTCTTTCATTTTGGAAAAGGGCAAAAGCTTTCTATTTTAAGGTGCTATATATTTAGCAGGTAAAGATTATTTTTGTGACTAATTTAGGAATATTTCTTATTAAGAGAAGTTCATATTCTTTAGAAGGGCTAATGTTGAAATTTTAACAGGATGACTGCTATAAGCCTAGTAGATCTAAGTAGGACTAAAAATATCAAAACAGTAGTCTAAATTTTTAGAAAATTCAGATTCTTCAGATAGATAGCATGGTGAGGATCTAAAAGTGTTTCCTCTGTATTCAAAGTATTTTAATTTCTTGTTGTCTCTTCCCTTCCTTTCTAGAAAGTCTTAAAAAATAGGAAAAATCTTTAAAATTTGATGCTTATTTTAGGGACTTCATGCCCAGATTAGCTCATACTTTTAATTTTATGTCTGCATATGGAAAACCCAAATGTAGAGCTAGGCTGCCAAACTTAAAGCTTCCATATTGGCAAATAAAACCTGATTTATTTATCCAAAGTGAAATTGAATTGTTTTCAAAAAGCAGATTTTCTGTATTCCTTCTCTAAAGGGAGTTTCTAGGCTCAAATTATATAATTGAAAGGTCAATTCCTAGATCTTATGTAATTAGTTGATGTAGCCAATTACATGTTGTAGCAGTAAGTGAAGCAGGATGTGACTTCCTGCTTCTCGTGCTGTTTGGGAGATATCCATTTTTAATGTCCTCTCTCCAAATCTTTATTCATTTATTGTTAGATGCTGTTTTGGCAACACTGCAGCCCGTCTAGTTTGCCAGGCTCCATAGCATCATTGGCTGGCTACAGGCCATTAATTTATTACCATTCCATAAGCTAAGCTGCATGGAAAAACATACTGACAACTATTAGAACTTAAATGCCTATTTATTACTCTTACTCCTAAATTATGGCTAACGTGCCACGATTTGAGTTAAAAGAAATCTTAATGTAAACATGGACTAAGTATACTTGGCCTTGTAAAAATGTTTCAGTAACTTCTGGCCCTTTGACAATGCGTTAAGAGCCCTCCAATTTTTCCTGAAAGTTAGGTTATACTAATTTTACATTTGCAGTTCATGACAGTTAGTGCATAAAATGTAACTGCACATGTGATTTTTTTCCAGGTTTAACAGTATACAGTCTATATATGAAAACTCCTTTGCAGGACTTAAAAAACTGGAATTGCTCATGATACATGGAAATGACATTCAGAATATACCTGATGGTGCTTTGAAAGATCTCGTGTCTCTACAGGTAACGCTCAGGTCTTCCTAAATTTCATAAATTCTAACTTTGATGAATAACAGAAGGCAAAATTAAGTGGTTTTTGTAGTGCCTTTCTTAGGATCAAGATACCATTTGTCCCCCAAATACATTGGAGATCTGTTAACTATGCCTATGTCATACTTGGTAATGCCAGCTAATAGTTGGCTATATTCTCCCTCTTTGAGCCACATGTAAGTTTTTAGTGGTGCAAAGGATATTTGAATGTGGAAGGAAAACTTCTGCATGATTGCTATTCTGTTTGGATTTAGATCAAAACCCAAAATTAATCTCTTTTATTCTTTTTTTTTTTAAAGGTTTTCAAAATTAGTTACAATAAATTGAAAGTCATAACTGGCCAAACTCTCCAAGGACTTTCAAGCTTAATGAGACTGCACGTTGACCACAACAGAATTGAGTTTATTCATCCAAATGCTTTTAATGGATTAACTTCCCTGAGACTGGTCCACTTAGAAGGAAATCTACTCCAGCAGCTTCACCCCAGCACCTTTTCAACATTTATGGTCCTTGATTACTTCAAACTGTCGACAGTAAGACACCTCTACCTATCTGAAAATGCTCTTAGGACCTTGCCTGCAGGGATGTTTCAAGGCATGCCGCTGCTGGAGAATCTTTACCTTCATGGGAATCCATGGGCCTGCGACTGCAGCTTAAACTGGCTCCTTGAATGGAATGAAGTTTCTGCAGGTAAGAGCAAAAATACCAATGCTTCTTCAACTCATAATGTTAGGGTTTATTCTCCTGTTATGCATATTGATGGTTTTGTTGTTTCCTGAGTAGTATTACTTACATGATGTCTATGTAGACTATTATGTTCTGTTGCCATTCAATAAATGCAATACTCAATAAATATTTAAAACACAGTGTAAAGAGGAAGCAGTTGTGTGTCACTAGCTAAAAATATGTATTTGACAACAAAAGAATTAGCCATTACATTCAAGATGGAAAAAGTAGTAGTAAACTTTATAACTGGAAGAAAGAGAGGTTATAACCTGTTAGTGTGTTCTGTTGCACAGCGGTACACCTTTGACTAAGGGCTGGCAATTGTCCTCAACCAACAAAACTAGTAACTATATGCTGTCATGGGAGATGGGAACATAAGATTTGAACTTGTTTGGCTAAGGAGGGAATGAAAATCAGGTGTTAAGTTCCTAAATGAGTCCTTTAACTTTGATGCTATTAACTTTAAGGCTGTTTTGTAATATTCATGCATCCTTCATGTTTATCTGTGTTTCATCATTGACCACAACTTCCTTTTATGATGGAGCAAAACTATTTTAAGTATTTTCAGAGAACACCTACAATTCTGCAATTTTTTTTTGTGGAGTAACTGGTTTATCATCCTTCAGGCTTAGATGTGAGATAAGTATCACACTGCTTAGGCTGGAACACTTCTGGTCATGTGCAGAAGCAAAATACTAGAAGCAAAAAAAACCACACCAAACCCAGTTTTATAATGCCTCTATATTAGGAATACACTGAATGAGGGTTTTTTTGAATGTAAATTTTCAATTTGGGCATCTCAGGTCACCAGTGCCCCATCTCAGGTAGCTAAGTGCTTACTATAGTAGACCAGAGGGACTGATGTTACACCGGAACTGCTGCTAAAATGTTAAAAGGGAATTGTCATTTAATTGCAACTTAAAATGTCTCAGATGAATCAGGAGTCACAAGGTTAATATAACAATTTGGAGCATGTGTGGTGCGGTGGATGATGGTGGGTCTTGTCATCTTAGAATACGCAATTTATTGCAGTTTTGCAGTTAATTATAGGACAATACTTTTAAGAGTGTGTGATGCTTGAACATGTAATGGAAGTGTTCCTGACTGAACTGGTACTAGAGGCATCTAACCTTGATATTATATTTATCTAACTTAAACTTTAATATTTTTATATACTCTCCTTGATCCAAATAAGTATGTCTGTTAAGTGTACTTAAGTGGCACTGTAAGTTATAACAATATAGATGAACTTTCTTTCCTTGCGCAGTGTTGGCTTGTTACTATTTTTATTCAATTAGAATCCCTTTTTACGCTGCAACAGTAGTGATTTTTGGAAAGAGAAAAGAATTTATCCATGCCATTTTTATGTTTGACAGATTTTGTATCTGTATATAACTATAACGTTAACTTCTTTGGGAATTCTGTCCAGATAGAGTTATAAAAGTGCTGTTTCGTAGATCACCAGTGTGGCCACTGCCAAGTTGATTGTGGTCCAGTTCTGTCATGAAGCACGCTTTCCTTATCTTTCCTTTCCCTTATCTGGCAAAGCATATATTTTTCAATTAAAAAATGGTATGAAATTTCACCACTCTTTCCCCTACTCCTCGTATTGTGCCTTATAACCCACCCGTATATTGTTTATTTATTCAAAGATCCCTCACTCCTCAGGAGTGTTTAGCATGACGCTTATTCCTAGAATAACTGGAACACATTTTATTTACAACATGTTTCCAAACTAAATATGTAAAGCGACATTTGACGTTCTAGTGAGCAGAACAATGTAATAAATATATGACTGTTATTTTGCAGACCAGAGTCTTTCTGACTCTGATAGAAAAGAGTAGTCAAGGCTGTGATTTCCTGTTTTAGTGATCTTTCTCTGTTTTAGTTTATATTTTATCATTACAGAGCTTACAGTTATTTCAGAGGTCAGGGAAGAAGTGTCACTTTCTTACTTTTTTTTTTTTTTTGCTGCTGACAAATAGCTTGCAAGTGCAGGAGCTAGTCAGCAGATTTTGGTACCTACAGTAGAATGTTTTGTGTATCGCCAGTACTGTTGTTAATGAATAGAGAAAAATTAAAAACTTCCTGGATTATTTAATGATGAAGTCCAGAATTTCTCAGGTAAATGCTGCATTTTTGAAAGCTGAGAGGACCCAGTCCTCTGCCCATTAGATCCACATGTTAGACGGGTGGGCTGTCAGTGTACAGATGTAGACTTTTTGACATGGCATAGCTTATCACCCACTTGTAAAATGTTGCTCTGAACACTTCAATTTCTAGGCATTTTATTCAGAGGCAGTGAATCTAATTTTCAGAAGGATGGAGTAATCAGTCCTCTCATTAAAGTCAGAAGAAACTTTGGTCAGTTTGAGAAACAGGCACCCATTCGACTGTGAAAACAAAGCGGTGCTATTTTAAAAGCCTTGTCTTGTGTGGGATGTGCCATAACGTGTTCCTCATGCAGTCCATTTCACACTTTTGAGAGTTCTCTAACTCTAGAACAGAGTTCTTCAGCTTACCTGTCTTTTGTTTTCCCCTTTTTTTTCCCTTTCTTTTTTTATCTTGCAGGTGTCTTAAAATGCAAAAAGGACAAAGCCTATGAAGGGGGACAGCTCTGTCCTAAGTGCAGCAGCCCGAAACAGCTGCAGAAAGAAGACATTCAAAACTTGAAAGATATTTCCTGTCAGAAACCTGTCATTCAGTCCTCACTGAGGCAGAACAGCAGCACTCAAGATGAAGAAGATGGTGACAGTTATGAAATCCCTCTGGAAGAGCTTCAGTCCTCTCCATGGAACATTACTCTAAATATGACTGATGAGCATGGCAATGTAGTCCACCTGAACTGTGAAATCAAAAAACCAACAGGCTCTACCAAAATTCAGTGGAATCAAATCCAGACTCAGGAGATTGATATAAATGCTACAATTTCACTAGATTTTGAATGTCCAATGAATCGAGAGAACTATGAAAAATTATGGAAGCTTATAGCTTATTACAGTGAAGTACCTGTCAAATTAGAGAGGGAACTTATGCTCAGCAAAGAGCCTAAAATAAGCTATCGGTACAGGCAAGGCTCAGATTATGATGCTCTTTACTACACAGGTGTAAAAGCTCAAATACTGGCTGAGCCCTCCTGGGTGATGCAACCTCTTATAAATATCCAATTAAACAGGCGCCAGAGTACAGGGAAAAAAGTGGTGCTCTCTTTTTCTACCGTGTTTTCTCAGACAATTCGTACCAAAGACACCGGGCACCAGAGAAACTGGGTAATGATAGAGCAAAACCAGAGCACGAGGGCAGCGCAGAGCGTGGTGGAAGGGTCAGAGTGTCAGCTGAGCTGCAATGTGAAAGCCTCTGAGAGCCCCTCGGTTCAGTGGCTCTTTCCAGACGGGACAAAGCTGCAGGCACCATTTCATCAGAAAGGCAGCAGGTTTTCCATTCTCAGTAGCGGCCAGCTAACAATCAAAGCCGTGAGTTACACTGATGGTGGTTTGTACCACTGCGTTGCCCAAGTGAGAGATGATGTGGACATAATGGCTTACAGACTTCTAGTGCAACCTCCAGCTATTCAGGTGGCTGATTCAGATGTAGTGAGAGTTGAAAAAAATGTGGGAGATCCAATAGTTTTGCCATGCAATGCAGTTGCCATCCCAGAGCCACGCTTGAGCTGGATTCTTCCAAACAGCCAGGTCCTTAATGATTTGTCAAACTCTTCAAAAGGATATGTGTTGGACAATGGTACTTTGCTTATTCCAAAAAGCCACGTCAGTGATAGTGGCCATTACAGATGTGTGGCTGTCAATCAGCAGGGATCAGATCAGTTTGTTGTGAGGGTCACAGTAAATAAAATGGTGTCTGACAGGTCATTTAAAAGGATAAAACTAAAAAAGCGCCCAGGCTCAAAAAGTTCGTCAAAAATGAGAGGGCGGGTCATAGATGATGCAGAGGGATCAGGGGCTGGAGGGGTGGGTGAGTTCCCACGAAGAAAGAACCACCTGAAAGACCGGGAAATATCCTTTAAACAAAAAAGTGACCAGGTGCCAGAGGCTCAAATTAAAAAGGGGAAGAAAGGCAGAAGGAAAATGAAAATCTGGAAAAGTACTGATAGAACCCAAGACAGCAATGTTGCAGAAGGCCGGAGAGTATTTGAATCTCGAAGAAGAATTAATATGGCAAGCAAGCAGATTAATCCGCAGCATTGGGCTGACATTTTGGCAAAAGTCCGTGGGAAGAATCTTCTTAGAACAACAACAGCTACAGCCATTTCTTTAACAACTGCACTGCCATTGGTCCCGCAGAAAACTACTCCAGTCCCTCATCCGGTAGCCAGCCCTCCACCTTCAGAGACAGCACCTGATGGGGTAGATTCCTCTGCTGATGCATCGCCTGTAGGTGAAGATGAGCCATTGTCAGTCACTGTTTCCCAGAACACTAAAGCATTTTCTGTCCAGTCCATATTAACAAGGTCAGAAACTGAACCCTTCTCCGACCACAGGGCTTTAGAAACACCTGCAAGTATATACTCTGTAGAAATCCCTGCATCAGGTCCATATTTGACTCCTGTCTCTGAAACTGTGCAACCCCAAGGCCAGCAGCATCTTGATGTCAGGACTGGGGATTCAGCTGTAGTCAAAGAAAATACCCATGCTCTCACTGAAAAACCTCTAACAAGGCAAATTGTAACAAACTTTCCTAATATTCAGAGCAGTTCATTCACAGTGGAAAATGTAGATAGAACTGTATCTTCTACATCAGAGGAAAATTCTGCTTTTGCTGAGCTACCACTTGATGCTACTGTCCTAGCTGAATCTCAGACTGCGGAACTTGATACCGTCTTGGAGACAAGTGTGAAGTTAAATGAAGTGCACCCAACAAGTGTTGACACCATAGTTTTAACACCTTCTCAGTTGGATGAGATCATCCCAGTAGATTCTGTAGGCTCTACTACCATTTCTTCATCTGTTTCTCCATTTGTTGCAGAAAAGAGCAATGACTTGATGCACCAGCACAAAGAAGTATCCACAGGTCAGACAAAAATGGCAGACTTAAGTACAAGTTTTCTAGCTGTCACACCCATCAGGGTTCAGAGCAAGGAAGAACCTGAGACTCACAGAAATACAGTTACTCAAGAAAGCATTTCCAGCAGTTATGCAGAGAGTTTTCAGGGAGGAGAACGCAGAGACCTAGCTACTCCAAAACCAGACATCAGATTGACTTTCCCAAGTACCAATGCTCTTCATGAAACAGCAGGGGGGATAAAAACTGCTTCTTCTATTAGTAGATTGACCACTGTGGCCACAACAACAACTCCCTATAGAAAGACCATGCCTTCACTTGTTACTCAGCGTGCTAGAAAAAGGCCATATGGGAGAAGGAGATTGAGGCCAAACAGAATCCGACAAAGACCAAAGCCTTTCCCCCCTGTTGTTTTAACCACGGAGGCAATGCCTATCATTCCAAGGACACCTGAAGTTGAAGCTGTGACAAAAACTTCCTCCACAACTCTTGAAAGTCCTGATCTTAAAAACAATTTCAAAATACAGGCTAAGGAAGAGGAACATGTGGAATACACTCCTTCATTAGTTACTGATCCGGTTGTCTTCGAGAAAATTACCAAAATCAGAGAGGTGGTCACAACTTCCTTCTTTAGGCCTACTGCTTCTCCACCTGAAGCAAAACATGTGACACACTCTACTGATCTTGAAACCTCAGCACTTCCAGTGACTGCACCTATCACAATTTTATCATCATATGTTGTACATGATGTAATTCCCACAAAAGAGTCAAGTGCACCTCTGAAACCAGACCAAAGTGAAGTGCCAACATACCACTCATTAGACAATATATCTGAGGAGAAGAGCATTAAAGCAGATTCTAAAACTATGGATAGTAAGGCAGAACAATCAAGCACAACAACTTCTCCTGAGCATACAAACAGCTTGATACTATCTGCTAAACCAGCATCTCAAGAAGACCCTATCCTATTTGACTCAGAAGTTGTGGTTAATGAAACAACCTCTGGAACATTCCAGCTGATATATCCCACTATGACTGACTTAAGTATTCCTGTTGGCACAGTGGAAGTTTTTAAGGACCTCTCCGTTTCAAAGGAGCCCTGGAAGCCTACAGTACCTTTAGAAACACCAGCAATAACCGAGCCACCTCAGCAATATGAGAAGATTACTTTGTCCTCCTCCTTCAGCATGACAGAAACTCAGACTTTTCCACTTAGAGAAACAAAGAAATCTGTTGCTTCTCAGGCTGGGACAAAGCCATCTTCCTTGGATAAAAAGGAAGCTATGTCACATGTAGTTCATCATGATCCTACTTTGCAGACAACTGAAAAGCCTCCAATGACATCCACTGCCTTTATTCCGTTTATAAAACTTGCCACTCTTCCCCCTTCCATTTCAAGCACTTCGCGTCCTTTCCTTCATGCTACCAGCAAGGAAAGTAATGCCTTCAATGAAGAAAGGTTCCCAGAAGCAAAGCAATTTGAAGCAGATGGTGACAAAATGGTGGTGAGCTCCAGACCGAATGTACACCGTACTCCTTCCTCTAGCCAGAACAGGATTAGCATACAGTCAAAAGAGGAGCAATTCAAAGAGATGTATAGCAGCAAGTCAAACAACAGTTTACTGCTAAATCCAAACCTTCCCCATCCACCAGCTGGAATGATACCAAGCCTAAACCAAAGACTGCCTGTTGTGCCTCCAAAGCATGTTCCAGTAAGAGGCACGGTGAAGCCTCCGTATATTGTAACACAAGGTTCATTTCGCTATTTTATAACACAACAGCCTCTTCACTACACAAACAAACCAGAGATAACAGCATATGCGGCGCATACCATACAGGACAAAAAAACTTTTGCCTCTCAGAGAGAAACAACTGCCCCAACACAAGCTTCTCCATTTCACAAAACAAATCCATTCACTGCAAGCAAGTTCGGTAATCAGGGTCAGAACAGGTACAATATTAATTCAAGATTTTTTGGAAATAACTATGTTCCAGATAACAGGGGCACAGCAGGGAGACTTCCAAGTCAAGGGGTCCCCTATAATCCCAGTTCCAGAATTCCATTCCTTTTTAACAGAACAAGGATATTCCCTCACTTAAGTGTGCATCCTAAACCAGTGGTCCCTAGTCAACTAGTCCCAAAAGACACGAATGAGAAGAAGGTTGCCCAGGTCTCCCCGACTAGGACTACAGTGCAGAAAGCTACAGCTATTCCAGTGCCTCCAATGCTACATGCTACAACCACCACATCACCACCACCAGCGATTTTGAAGATTACCGCTCCAGCCTTTCTCTCTCAGCGCACAAAACCACAGACATCCACTACAGTTCATCCTTTTAAAAATGGCCATCATCATCATCAAAAAGTTCCATCTGTGCCTTACGTGGGAGGCATTATGCCACACAATTCGACTGCAATTCAATCTTCCACTAATTTCGGGATACACAGAGAAAGACCTAAAATTATCTCAAGAGCGTCTCCGAGCATATCCATCCTTGCTGAAACAGATGCTTTTATCCCTTGTGATGCAGTAGGGGAACCCAAGCCTTTTATTACTTGGACGAAAGTCTCTACAGGTAAGACAGAGAAAAATCTGTTCTTCTACATGGTTTTTTAAGGGTACAAATACTTGGGTTGTTGCATAGAAATGCAACATAATTGCAGCAATAGTCCAAAACACTGAAGAATTATTTCTGTCTCTTTTACTCATTATAGATAAAATGTGACTAATTGCAACTAATCATTAGAGGTAAAAGTAACTTTCCAGTAGTTCTTGTAGTAAAAGTAAACCTCTACCATTTAATGAGTTTATTTTTTGAAGGGGGAATAGCAGCCAACTCTGATTATTCACAGCAGTTAGAATTTGTGATGACAACACTTAGAATCATAGAATCATAGAATTGTCTAGGTTGGAAGGGACCTTAAAGGTCATCAAGTCCAACCATCAACCTAACACTGCCAAAACCACCACTAAACCATGTCCGTCAGCACCACATCTACCCGTCTTTTAAATACCTTCAGGGGTGGCGATTCAACCACTTCCCTGGGCAGCCCGTTCCAATGCTTGAAAACCCTTTCAGTGAACAAATTTTTCCTAATACCCAATCTAAACCTCCACTGGTGTAACTTGAGGCCATTTCCTCTTGTCCTATGACTTGTTACTTGGGAGAAGAGGTCGACCCCCACCTCGCTACAACCTCCTTTCAGGTAGTTGTAGAGAGTGATAAGGTCTTCCCTCAGCCTCCTTTTCTCCAGGCTAAACAACCCCAGTTCCCTGAGCCGCTCCTCATAAGACTTGTTCTCTAGACCCCTCACCAGCTTTGTTGCCCTTCCCTGGATGCGCTCCAGAACCTCAATGTCTTTCTTGTAGTGAGGGGCCCAAAACTGAACACAGTACTCAAGGTGGGGCCTCACCAGTGCCGAGTACAAGGGGGCAATCACTTCCCTAGTCCTGCTGGCCACACTATTGTACAAGCAATACTTGTGAGTGTGGGTTTGCTGATATTGCTGCCTTAAATATTGATGTGTGTGTCATCTCCATTAGCAAAAGGAAAAGAGAAATTATGTAAAGATTTAAGAGGAATCCTAAAGCGTAAAGCCCTTAAAAGTTCCCACACTGTACAAGCTTGCAAGCTAGTATGGTTAGTTCTGCAATTGAAACAAAGGCTAATTTGAGCTATGGGGAGTGTCAGAAGATGTCATGTGATCCATCTGAAGTTGTAGTTGGCGTTAAGTAAATCTAAAATCTTACATAAGAATTTTTCAGTGCAGTGATGTATGTCTTAAACTTTCCATTTCTTTCTTTCCTCTCACCTTCCCAGGAGCTCTAATGACAGCCAACACCCGGTTACAAAGGTTTGAAGTCTGGAAAAATGGTACCCTCCTTATCCGAAATGTGCAACTTCAGGATCGTGGACAGTATTTGTGCACAGCTCAGAACCTGCATGGCATAGATAAAATGATTATTGTGCTCACAGTTGTAGCCCACCAGCCTAAAATTTTACTTTCCCGCTATCGAGATGTCACGGTCTATTTTGGAGAGACCATAGCAATTGAATGTCAGGCTAGCGGGACTCCAAGCCCACATATTTCATGGATTTTCCCAGATAGGAAGATTGTGCAGACAGTCACCACCACAGAAGGCAGGATAATGCTTCATGAAAATCGAACCTTGTCTATCAAGCAAGCAACTTTCTCAGACCGAGGAGTTTACAAATGTGTGGCAAGCAATGCTGCAGGAGCTGACAGCATTGCAGTGAGGCTGCACATTGCAGCCTTACCCCCCATCATCCAGCAGGATAAGCAAGAGAACATTTCCTTACCCCTTGGTAGCAGTATTAACATCCACTGCACTGCCAAAGCAGCACCTTCTCCCAGCATCCGCTGGGTGGTCTTTGATGGCACGCACATCCGACCTTCTCAGTTTGTCAATGGGAATTTATTTGTTTTTCCCAATGGAACTCTTTATATTCGCAACGTATCCCCCAAGGACAGTGGGACCTACGAGTGCATTGCTGCTAACATGGTGGGAGCTGCCCGGAGAACAATACAACTCCATGTGAAGAAGCATGCATCTAATGCTAAGATCACCGGGAGCTCTCCTCAGAGGACAGACGTAACATACGGCAGCATCCTGCGTCTGGACTGTAGTGCTTCTGGTGACCCCTGGCCTCGCATATTATGGAGGTTGCCTTCCAAAAGGATGATTGATTCCCTACACAGGTAAATTGCTGTTTGAGGTGTCACAGCTAAATTACAGCTTAGATGAACTGAGACAAAAGACCATTCATATCTATCTGTACAAGTTTCATTCTTGACTTCTGTGAGTTTTGAATGGGGCCCCCAGTCCTTAAGGAAGAATTTGAAATTGTATCAAAAGATAGCCAAGTCATAACTTAGTGTAATTTTCATGAAAACAATAGTACTCTTGAAAAGTCAGCTTCAGGTGTTTAGGATAAACTGCCACTATTTGTCTTTTACAGCCACTTGTAAATGGAGTAAAAGGTCCAGTGGCAAAAGTTAAGCTATGCAACTTGTGTACTGCTTGTTCCAATCAGCCTGGTTTGGACAGAGTTGCATAGGTACCTGCTTTTCCCCAGGAGAAGTGGGATCGCTGAATTTTGTTTATGTGTTGTACAAATCATGATACGCTATAAATACAGGGCAAAGAAATAATCTTATAATTATTTAAGTAAGCATGATCTTTTTAACATCGTTGTATAAATAAATGTTACCCTGCAATAAGGTCTTTGCAAACCCAGTTGCATATAAATGCTTAAAACAATACCTTCTCCAGTAAAATATAACTTCTCCAAAACTATGATAACTCTTCTAAGACTTTGCTGAAAACATAATTTCTGCTCTATAAATTATTCATTACTCACTCTTTGAGCACTATAGACAGATGAGAAATGTACTGAAATGAAAATGCACACTTATCAGCAACTTTCTTGATAGCTGAATGTAGTCATCTTTTTTTCATACTGACAAAAAATATATTTAGGTTGCCTGTAGATAGCACAAAATCCAGAATTCATTTTATGCTACACAGTGATAGCAATAAAATACCAGTATTTTTCATTTTCCCTCATGATCTTTATTTGGGCTGTTTTTCAAATACAGCAGATCTTTGGGGAGAAAACTGGGGCTACTATGGAAATTAGTTTTGACCACAATGCACCAGTTCCATAGTGAAGTGGAAAGGAAAACCAGCTTTTTAGCACCTTGAAAATATTTTTTTTCCCCATATTTCAAAGCTTAGCGATATTTTGCTTCTTTGCAATCATTCTAAGGATTACCTGAGGCCAGATGAAGTTGCTCATCTTGACTTGTTTTTAGCTGAGGACCCAAGTGCCAGACTCCATAGTCATGGTCTGTAACCTGTACGTGTGTGGTGTATATCATTCAGAGATCCTGTATTTGAATGTTACAGAGCACTGCACACATAGTCAGAAGAGTAAAAAAAAACACCATTTGGTATTTAATGGTTGTTTAATGGTCAAATACACCATTATAGTCATTGAATGTAACAGAGTAGAATTGCTTGATTACAAGTGAGTAGAATTATTTTTTTCCATCTGCTTTTTGGTGGAGAAAATCTTGGACATTTCAAACCATCTAATTACCTAACAATAGCAATGGTCCTCTTCTTTTTTTCAGTATTGTTGAGTTGTTGGGATTTTTCCCCCAGCTTTCACTCAATAATTAATACCTAAAATGTGATTTTGCAGCTCATGTTCTGTTCTTTTTTTCTTTCTTTACAGTAGCTTGGAGACTAGAATCAAAGTATTCAGCAATGGGACTTTGGTTGTCCATTCAGTTACAGATAAAGATGCAGGAGACTATTTGTGTGTGGCCCGCAATAAGATCGGGGATGACTACGTGGTCCTCAAAGTGAATGTGATGATGAAACCAGCAAAAATAGAACATAAGAATGAGAATAACCACAAGGTCAAGTACGGAGGGGACCTGAAAGTTGACTGTGTAGCCACAGGTCTACCAAATCCTGAGATCTCCTGGGGTCTCCCAGATGGCAGCATGATCAATACCTTCATGCAGTCAGATGACAGCGGCAGCCGGACGAAGCGATACGTGGTCTTCAATAATGGAACCCTGTATTTCAATGACGTTGGACTGAGAGAGGAAGGGGACTACACCTGCTATGCTGAGAACCAGATTGGGAAGGATGAGATGAAAGTGCGGGTCAAAGTAGTGGCCGAGCCTGCAACTATCAAGAACAAAACATACGTCATTATTAATGTACCCTATGGTGATGTTGTGACAGTAGCATGTGAAGCCAAAGGAGAACCCACTCCCAAAGTGACTTGGCTCTCCCCAACCAACAGGCCCATTCCTGCCCTATCTGACAAATACCAGGTCTATAGGGATGGCACCCTCCTCATCCAAAAGGCACAAAGATCTGACAGTGGTAACTATACTTGCGTAGTGCGGAACAGCGCCGGCGAAGATCGGAAAATCGTCTGGATCCACGTTAACGTTCAGCCTCCCAGAATCAATGGTCATCTCAGTGCAATAACATCTGTGAGGGAGACAGCCATCAGGGATAGCCGGAAACTTATTGACTGCAAAGCTGAAGGCATCCCTGCTCCACGGGTCCTTTGGGCTTTTCCAGAAGGGGTAATCCTGCCAGCTCCCTACTATGGGAACAGGATCACCGTGCATCGCAATGGTACTTTGGACATCAGAGAGGTGAGGCAGACAGATGCGGTGCAGCTCATATGCATTGGACGGAATGAAGGAGGGGAAGCGAGACTGATTGTGCAGCTCCTCATCACAGACCAGTTGGAGAAACCCTCCTTCAGAGACCCTGTCAGTGAAAGGATCACAGCCATTGCTGGGCACAGCATCAATCTGAACTGTTCAGTCCAGGGGAACCCCAAGCCCAGCACAAGCTGGATCCTTCCCAACGGCACTGAAGTGCCGAGTGGCAGCCGTCTGCACAGATTTTACCATAAGAGGGATGGGATCTTACACATCAGCAGCCTCTCTGCTGGGGATGCTGGGACTTACCGCTGTACAGCCAGAAACCCAGGAGGTTATGTGGAACGGGTAGTCTTCCTGAAGGTGGGACTTAGGCCAGAAATCAGCAACCAGTACAACAACCTGGTGAGCATCATCAATGGAGAAACTCTGCAGCTCCATTGCATCACCCAGCCAAACCAGCGGATGCAGATCTCCTGGACGCTGCCCAATGGGATGGTCCTGGATGCTCCCCAGGCTGTGGGTCGCTTCTCTCTGCTGGAGAATGGCTCGCTGACAGTGCGCGAGGCTTCTGTATTTGACAGGGGCACTTACCTGTGCAAGGTGTCCACAGAGTATGGCACTTCTGTTATGAATGTGCCTGTCATCGTGATAGCCTATCCTCCCCGGATCACCAGTGAGCCAGCACCTGTCATCTATGCCAGGCCTGGAAATTCAGTAAAACTGAACTGCATGGCCATTGGGATTCCTAAAGCAGAAATAACATGGGAGCTTCCAGACAAATCACATCTGACAACAGGAGCTCAATCCCGTCTGTATGGAAACAAATTCCTCCACCCTCAGGGGTCGTTAGTCATCCAGCAGCCTACTCAAAGGGATGCGGGCTTCTATAAATGCACTGCTAAAAATATACTAGGCAGCGATTCGAAAACAACCTACATACACATATTCTAACACTACAACAGATGCCTTTGGCTGGATACTAGTGTTCAAGTCACTGCCAAGCGAGTGCAAGGAAAGTACTGCTTGCAACAAAGCCAGGAAGGCTGAGGGCAGAAAAAAACCCTGTTTTCATGCAAAGTGCATTGCTTTTGTACTCAGTATGGTAGTATGTCCCTGCAATAAAAGGAGGCAGTAGACATACTGAAATTGAGGAGACTAACATGTTGGAAAAGGTCTTTAAATTGTTAAGACAGTGTAGTCTGGTTTTTCATGCTATCCAATAGCATCTGAGACCTAAAGTACTCTATTCTTGTCAATAGACCAAAGCTATTCCTTGTTTTAACAAGCACCTTAAAAGTACCGAAGAAGTATTAACTGTTAATAAATGAGCTGCAGTGATAGAAGTGCTTTAGTAAAACATAATTTTCTTTATACCCTGCAGCGCTTTTACATAATCTAGCCTTATAGAGTATGATTACTAACCTTTCTGTTCATTCTTCTATCAGCTCTTCAAAATCAAAGACTAACTTAGCAAATAAGAGTGACCTATTTTAATAAAAATACACGCAGACATTAGTTACTTAACATATGAACAAACCTTTTCCAGCTACTAAGGACGCTACAGTCAAATCATTCATTATATATTTTATATATATTTTTAAATCAGACTATGAGACTAGAAAGAGTAACAATGACCTTGGTCTCATTTTATAAATTATTGGTCTTTACAAGACTCTGATACATTACAGTGTTTTATAATATTAAGGTCAATATACTGTACATTTTATAATAAAAAATATTTTCCAAAAAACATATTCACTGTGGTTTTCATTTTGGTTTGAGAAAATGGGGAACTCCGAACACAGAGCATAAAGTTAAGTCAAAAAACAGAAGTAATTTAGTGTTATACATACTCTTTATCTTTCTAAACGTGATTTCCTAATAACACTTCTGTTATGTATATTTCAGGATGCATTCACAAGTTCAATACTTTTTCTGCGATCAAGGATGGTTTATTGGATAGTGTATATAATTTTAGTAAAGTTTGTCAATTATGCTACTGAAATAATTGCTACAAAATGCTGAATATGCCCATGTTTCAACAAATGACTCCAATCAGAATTTTGCAAATGTTAACTCACCTTTAAAATATATGGATGCTCTGAGATATCCCTGAATTCTTATAGTTCTGATTGTTCATAAAACTTATGCTCACATTTTAGAATATGATAATAACAAAAGCTTTTTTTTTTTATTTTATTGATTAAAACATGACAGAAAGTAATGTATAGTGTTATTCTAATATTTACGTTTTGTAAAAACTGCAAACAAAGATTTCCTCAACCCCCAAAATTTATTCAGTTTAGGAAAATTTTAAGATGTTGCAAAATGCATATTTATCATCATGGTAAACAGAACTGACCTACTTGAAGTAAAAAGTATTTGATTAGAACAAGGGTGTTGAGTTAAACAACAAAGACATTGATGAAGATACAAGGGGGCGTAATTTATGTGATAGCATGTTATATAAAACTTATTTTTTAAAAATCTAGTGCAAGCTAAAAAGGTGTGGTTTGTACACAAGCATTTATTAAAGTTGAAGTTATGTTGCCGGCCTAATTAAATAGCACTTAATTATATCTTAGTTTCTCTTTTATGGTTTAAGCCCTTGGGCCCTAAATCAGCAAACCAATGCTCAAGGTGAAGCATGTGCCTCTCAGGGATGTAGCTGCTTGTGAGAGCAGTTAACGAAGAAAGCAACAAGTATTCAAGATTTTTAACCAGTTTATTCATGTGGTCTTTTCTAATCTGGCTATTTTCCTTGATCAAGCCACAGATTAGCTATGTCTTTTGTTCCTGTACTTAATTTTAGCACTTTTTAAATATTGTAGTAGTTCTTGGAAAACGGTAATACAGTTTTCCATAATAATACATCTTTTAGAAGAGTCTGAAGTCAGCATTTTAGCATTGGAGTAGGAGTCAAGCACTTTTATTCATTTGTCTGTCCAGCCTTCAGTTGACACTTACGTGCATTTAGAGGTATTCTTGTATGGTGAATGACTTATATATATTTCCACTGAGCAGAAGTTTTTTAATGTTAAGGGAAGAAAATAGAATCCAAAATCAAACGTTTGATCTGTTAGGATCAAACAAAGCATCTGATAATGTTTTATTCATCAATCCAGAATTTCCACTGCTGCCAGTGGAAGTTTTGGAGGCACAAGAAATGAAAGATCTGGCTCAAAACCTTTTCTTAATTCAAGTCAAGACTTGCATGCTTGCAAAATTCCCTCAAAATTGGACTTAACATTTTTTTTTATGTATTATAATTACCATGACGTTTGCCTTTACCCCTTTTTATGAAAACATACTCCCAATGAGGGGCCTATAAAATATAATTCTCTTCCAAAATAAATGTAACTGCAGCTTAACAAATATCATATGAACACTTTTTACACTTAAGCAGTGTTTGGCCATATGTCCTGTCTGTCTTACATTCTTTCTCAGCCAAGATACCAGTTGTCCAGAGTATCCTTCTTGAGTTCCTTTTGTATAAATAAGGAAGTTCAAGGGGAAACCAAGTCTGTCCTAGGACTACTATTCTTAGGCCTGAATCTATATGTCATGCCATGTGCTGAATCATCCATCAAATGAAGGCAGTCATAGGACTGTAAATTTAAATCCTAACTTCTTCCTTTATTTCCACGTAATTATCTGCAAGTTATGTTAAATAAAGCAATGACAAATTTGCATTCCTTCAAGGACTCAAGACTTCATTATTTATTTTTTTTTTTTCAGAGGTCTTCATTCATCTTTCAGACCAAGCAGGAGCCATGCATTCAAACACAATGGGGCTTGTTCCTTTTCTGATTTTGAGAGGTGCTGGGAAATGAGGTGCTTGCTCTTGGTTTGAGAAGGTTTCACGATTTTTACTTGATCAATCAAAGCAGGTCCTGGATGGTTTTCCTGGAAAGGAAAACTTACCATTCCTTACTTTTTGCTTTGAAAATGGAGAAAAAAGATCTGTTTGACATCTTTTTTTTGAGAAGCAGAGTAACAAGATGTCTCGTTACAACTGCGTAGATTGCAAATGGCTGGCATTGTATATACATTTTTTATTTTAGCCTTCAGAAAAAGATGTTCACTGTGAGCATATCCTTAACACAACTAACAACTAATAACAAAAATTATTAGAAGGTAGGAATACAGGCCAGGAAAGCAAAAACCAGAGAATTTAACAGGGTATTCATGTCATCAAGATCTGATAAATTCCTAAAAAACTAGCCAGTTCACTTACACGTTTTAGTGATTATCTTCAAAAGCTCATAAAGGCCAATTAAGGTACAGTAAGACTGAAGAAATGCTAAAGCTGTAGTTGAGAAAACATAAAACAGCCAAACCCTGGTATCGAGAGAGGTATTTTGTTTAATTCATTACTAAACAATCAATCTAAAAGCATCTGCACAATAACACAGTGACAAGAAGCAGCTGCTCTGGAAGTTTCCACAACAAATCATCTAATAGCAAACTAGTTATCTTCTCACAAAAGTAATTAGTCCAGAGTATGGGAAGAGAGAATTGCTATAGTATATCTTACTTTACCAGTGGTTTTTTTACATAGTCACATAGGATTTTGTCATTTCCAAACTAAAGAAATGTGATTTATCTATTATAAAGTGGGAGAACAGATGTATATGTGAATAATATGAAACTGAAAGAGATTAAAGCACATAGGACCAAATTGCAACTCAGAGTGATCTTTCTAGATTGGTGAGATGACTGGAAATAAAAAAAAAAAAAACCCACAATTATTCAGCAAATACAAATGCAAGAATTATATTCAAAATGAAGAAACTGAATACATGTACAGCAAACAACTAGTAAAGAAGGAGTAGGAGTTGTACAAATTAACAGCATGATGCCGTTTCAAACAAAACATTGTCACTTTGAATTCTATTCACATGAGGGTTGTGTGAAGCAACATAATGGAGATAATGAAGATAATTACTCTTTTTGCAGCCAAGCCCAAATACAAAGAAATGGGAAAGAATCCAAGAAAGTGTTTTTGTTACGATAACCTGTAAGGATAAGTTGAAATAGGATGAGTTTGTTCTGCTTAAGAAAAAAAAAGGCCAAGTATTAAATACAGACGTTAATCAAATGTGTAGGAAGTCCTTATGGAGACACTGGTCAGTTGTTTTTCAGGTTCACTGAGGTTAGTATGAGAAATAATAGCATTAACTTACTCCAGACAAAGCTGTAGGATAGATACTAAGAAAACTTTGTAACTGTAAGGAAAGTTGAACAATGTATTATTTTTCTTGAGAAGATTTTGAAATTCCCATCTTTGGAGACAGTTAAAAATTATTCAGTCTGATATCTGTCACAGATAGTCAAGATGCTTGTCCAAGAAACTGAGAAATCTTGAGGTTCTTTCAACATCTACATTCCTGTCGTTCCTAGATTTTCCTAGGACTATTATAGATACTAATTCTATACACTAGTAAAAGAAAGATTTGTTTGCTAATTTTAGTCGATGCTTGTGATTTTTATCTATGTAATCTTCATGACAATCTATAAGATATTCTTAACTGGTTAGTATGTGACAGATAAGGACACCTGACAAATATGGAGATATGACAAATGTGTCCACTTTGACCATATCTTTGTTGTGGAAATCTCTTGAAGGGATTTCTAGAAGCAGCTACGTTGCAATATCCCTTTATCATTCAAAGAGTTTAGTAAATGAAGGCATCTCACACCAGACCATTCACAGAGTTGCACAGAGCAGAAATAAAGAACTACAAAGACTTTAGGTACTTATTTTACCTAACCTGGGTTTTATTTATCCATATGTTTTCAAATAAGCATTCATCTTTCAAACATTTCAAATAAACACTGTCTTTCAGTGTAGCCCGCTACCATGAAAATATCCTGAAAGCTGTACAAGCATATGTATAGCTTGTACTCTCATTTCCTCTCTTTTATTGTTTGCAACTTGACAATAGTGTATTTTGAATGATAAAATACAGTGTAAGTCTTCACAGGGAACAATTAACACTCCATTAATCAATCCTCAAACATTTCTCCTGAAAAAGATAAACAATAAGACAGAAGCGATTGCACACAGTGGGGAAACACATGAAGTAGATCATGGAGGATTATTATCTTGTGGCAGAAATAGTGGCTTGTTAGAGCTGTTGCCATTTCTTGATGCATAAAATTGAAGATTGGCTCATGCGTCCTAAGGACTTGTGTATTTTTTGCACCTGTTCTTGTTGGCCTAACAAAAGGTATTCTTTTTCCCTGCAAAGGTGTTCTTGTTGGCTCAATCGAGTAACACCAGCACTGAACAATTAGTTAGCATAAACATTACTAACTTTGTAAATATCTAGGTTAGAATCTCACCTGCCATAAATTGACTGAGCATGGCTCGAGAGCCACCAAAAATATTCACCCATTCTGTGAGCATCCCTCCCTCTTTCTTTGGAAGTTGAGTTTCATCGGTGATGTGAGAGAGAGAGAGAGAGTGCGACCAATAGAGAGACAGTGTGGCAGTAATTGAGGACATTCCTATTTTTCAACAGTCTTTTGCGCATGGAAAGTTCTGACCCTCTACTTATTCTTTCTTTTGAATAAGCAAACTGTTCTGTGTCTGGGAGGTAGACCTCTCATATTTCTCTCCTTCCCATAGGCAAGACCCACTGTTACTCTTCACGCGGTGAGAGTGATGCATCTGACACCTGGGGTGATGTGACAGGGAAGATGCTATGACATCGGATTGCAGATGCTGTGACATTGGATTGCAGCTGTGTACCACCTACTAAGCACTTCTTTGAGTGTGGGGCCTCCATAAAGGGAAATGTGTGTTGGCAGCAGTACCGCAGTATGGCTTCCTCCCTACTCCATGACCCCATTCGTCAAGCACAGCTGGCCATAATATCAAAGAATTCACAGACTGGCCATGTCTGATGTGCCAGATGACCGAGTGGGAAATACGTGATGTCTCCCAACTGCCAGGGGCTGGAGATGGCAGCCAGCAGCGTGAGTCTTGACAGGTGTGGGGGTGGAAGGACGAGATGGATAGTCAGATTATAAAATTAAAAGAATAAGCAGTGCCGTCACACCTAATTACCTCCTGTGGTGCTCTGTATCACTTAAAACACACCTGACATCATATGCATATTCCATAATCCCTGAATTAACAACACATGCATGGATTTCACCATTACCTTTACTGCCAGTGTTAGTTAAAAAATCATTAAGACTCGACTCAAAACTAGATTGTTTCTCCTTGTTTCTACCACACATGGTCAATGGACTAAGCCACTACACTCACCTACTAAGACTGGTCTGTGTTTTTATGAGCTTCTCTGAAATATTATGATAACAGACCAAATTAGCAGCGTTTTCATAAACCCTTTTTTACCAACCTGGGGAAAAAAGGCCTAGTAGTCAAGGATGATAAATGCATGCAGTTCCTGTAGAGCTAGCAAGCAAAACATCCCACCGAAATCAATAGGAAAGTACTTGGACTCCAAATGGTCTACTAAAAGAAAATCTTAACAGTTTCTTAACTCTTAGGGAAATTGAAAGTCTGGGTATTTTAAAAGCAAGGGAAAAATAGGGCAATTGGGACTTGGATATTTGGTACAAGGGATCTTTCATATATAAAATAGAGGTTAACATTTAATTGTATTTGTTTAAAAAGCTAACACCTTGTCAAAGCTTCTTCACACTGTGCAGGACAGGTACTAGCGTGTTCAGTTGTTTTTAAAAATCCTGCTAGTATCTTGCTTAAAATCCGAATAAAAGTTTTACTAGGCAGTCATAGTAAGCACAGTATTACTGTACTGCTATTACAGTACCTGTGGAAGGTGTGTTTACATAAATAAATGTCCATAGTTATTAAAAAAAAAAATAACAGTCATGTTATCATAATACATTCTTAGTAAAGTATTGTAACCTGCAACACTGATATTATTAAAACATATCTCTGATCATCTTTAGGTCTCACATGTGTAACGCAGTATGGGGTGTGTGTGGACAAGATTGCTTACAGTGTGCTCAGGGAAGGTGAGGTGAGCTGAACTATTAGGTTGCTGCTACAAAAAAAAACCCAAAACACTCTCTGTTTTCCCCGTTCCAGCAGTAAATTTCCCCTAGATCCCTTACACCAGCTCTTTTGTCAACGTGGGCTCCCTCTCAGCCAGTTCAACTCATTAATTTGCTAAAAAACTAATGGGGGTGGGGGGAGGAGTATGGGGACTGTATAGTTTTCTGCCTGGTTAGTGAGCTGAAGTGTCTCATGCAGGTGACAAGTGAAAGGCCCACGAGCAAGAAGGAAATAGGCAGTGACCCAGAATGAAGTGAGAGGACGCAGGAACTTCTCTTCCAACAGCAGTAAACTGTTAAGCTTGCGCTGACATCTCATCCGACTTTGCCCCGTGAGTAAATGGGAAAAAAAAATCTCTTAGACTATAATGAGATTTTTGTATGATACCTAAACTGTTCAATATACATGTTTTTGTACAGTCTTGTGAATGCTTTCCTGAAGCATATGTAAGTGTACTTTTACAACTGTATGTAGGTGACCCTGACCAGAAGGCCAACGTAGATGGAGGAGTCAGTGATCCACATGACAGTGAACCTGAGCAGGTGCAGGCCCATGCAGCGCTGTGCTGGATGTACGGCATGGCCTCCAGACCCATCTTGTGCTGCTCTCATCCCTCAGCCGGGGCGTAAACTTGGCCAGTAATTCTAAGAGAGGAGCCTGCGGGCAGCTCCCACTCGGTGCCGGCGATTACACCACCTGCGCGGCTTTGCCTTCATCTAACAGTGCAGCAACAAGTTCGCATGTGAATATCTCCTTTGTTTGACAGTAAAAATAATGAAGAGTTGTTTTCTTCTGAAAAATAGCTCAAACTGCCAAACTGGGGCAACCCTACCATGGATGGGCTCTGCACAGCGTGCTGCACCCTCATTCGGTACCGCACGACGCAGGGTTTCCAGCACCTGAAGGGGTTATCTATACCACCTTCTCTTTCTTTATGGTGCCAGCTCTAATAAATGCCATTTTAAGCAATGCTTTTAAAAATGCCTTTATTACCTGGATCATAATGAACCAGTACCTCCTGGTGCAAGGCACAGTGTATTCATTCCTGTTGATAGCAGGAAGGCTGTTCAGTCTAATAATAATTCTCGTGAAGAAGTTTTATCTTTATAAAAGGCAGAGTCGATAAGAAACAGAATATTCAGGCAAATTATCTTTTGCAATAGTTTTCATTGTTTTTCACAAACTATGACTTAATTGCAAATTCTCTAGTCTGTAAAGGAGGAACTCTTTGAACTGAATTTGTAGCAGCTTTCTAAGGCCAGAGGAATTTACCATTCTTTTCCCTGTAGTCTGGATGACTTGAAGACTTGCCCTCAACCAGACCATGCCCCAGCATTTCTCATGACCTTGCACAACAAAAGAAACATTAATCCATACTCTAGTCACCTCAGCACACTGAACACACAATCACACTTAATAACAGCTACGAAGCTAACAATAATGAGAAAAACAAGTGTTTCAAGAAAATTCCTTTTCCCCCTTTGGGGGGGGGATGCTATGTCCCCATGAATGGACATTTTGCGTACCCTGGGAAGCACTGTAAGACACACACTTACAACAAAGGTCCACTTGGCCCCATGAACTTATGCTGTATGTCACGCTGCTCCATCAGTCATAGTGTTTTGACTCATATAAATGGTTTCTTGCTGTGTTGAGAGAAAGCCATGTAAAGGGTTAAATGGAGAGGAGACACAAGGTGAGACTCTGGATACATGACCCCGCAGCATCAAAATTATCTGCAATGAAATCTTTGGGGACTGAGTTTTGAGTTTTCTTCATTGTGACCTTTTTTGGTATTTCAGACTTCATTTTGAATGTATTTGGTCTACGTGGTGCCAAGCCTTTAAAACAAAACCTATCCTATTATGGTTTCCTCTTACAGCCTTCAGTTCCATTCTTAAACTGCTGGACAATGTTTAAGAGTTTCCAGCTTACCCAGTTCAACTTTTAGAAAAGAACTATTATTAGAATAAAAATAGTCCTGGTGATTCATGCAACATTCAGTGAACCTGATGAAGATTCCCAGCTCATAAAAAATAAAACAAATAAGGAATAGGCTCTTTTTGCGTAATCACACAGAGAAAATGTTGAAAGGCTTAATATTTGTTAGTTAAGGGGATCAGAACTTTTTTTTTGTCTCTGATTAACCTCACATAAACCAGGGTAACAGACGCATACATAACATACAAAAATATAGGAAGGAAAACTTCTTGATCATGGGAGACTTACTCAGCAAAGATTGGCTTGAGCCCTTCCTCATTAGAGGTTTCTTCGTATTGGATGACATAGTCCGTCAGCCAAATTAAATTACTGAAGACTAGAAATGTGCTTCCTGACACTGTATGGGTTTTGACCTAACTAAGGAAAACAAAAAGTAACAGCAAGTACAGATGTCACACCATCCCTGAGAGCAAAATGTAGCTCAGAGTAATTTCTTATACTGAGTCGTGCTGACAATGTCCTAGCTTTTGCCACCCTTGCTATGACCTTTCTATAAAATTCAAATGAAGTTGATAAACCTACATACGAAGCAAGGCATTACTAAATATAGACTGAAATGTGAAAAACTGGTCCTGGATGTGGGAAAACAAAATGACTAAGGTCTGTCTCCCATTCAACAAGATCCAAATGGATCTATGATTGTGCCATCCCTGTCATTATAGATGTTCTGTGAGTCTAAGTGCCCTTGGGAAAAAAAGGTGGTGAGAAGGTGGTGAGAAGCTGTTGCTTATGGCCAGTTCCTCATACCATGCATTGTAGTGACTTGATCCACAAGTAATCCTATGTTATGCTATTCAGCATGGCTGGCTGTATCATAATCTGCTTTCAGTCTTCACCCAGACCAAATGGCCAGGTAGAAACCTCAGGGTTCAGTCATTATATCAAATTAATTATAAATTAAGTGCAACATTCTGCATTTATATCCGTTTTCTCCAAAGGTCCACATCCTGGTATGTGTACATGTGTTTGTATGACCTTCTCTCTTTCTTTAGAGATATATGTGTGTGTGTGTTTGTACACCTGTGTATTTTATATGGTTTTACACACACATTCTCTTTGGATATACATGTGCTTATCCAAATATAATTGTGCATGCATACATTTTTGTTTATGTATAAACTGCCCTTTCTGTGTGGAAAAATGAGGAAGATAAATTGTAGAGATACACTGAAGAAATTAAAATAAAGTTTGTCCAGACCTATTTGGCCTGATAATAAAAAACCTGCTATTTTCCTTGACTGCAAAGCATGAAGTATGATACAGTCCTGCAGAATGAAATCTCAGATTTGAGGTAGACCAGCCAGTGCTCTGACATCCTGGAATACCACACTTGCCTCAGACTAGTTGAAGGAAAATTTCCAATGATTTTGGAAGTAGCTAGATATTCCACCTCATTCAGGGGCTCAGTTATTGCTTGTCCTGGCAACGGAGTGTCTTCCAGAACATCTTTGAACAGCCTTTCTTTATTCCTCTCAGCCAGCATGAGACACTTAGGAAACTGATGACCCAGCTGCAGATGCTACAGTGAAGCAGCAAATTTTACAATGCTTTGATCATCTCAGGAAAACTCAGCTATGGAATCTTTTATCTTATATTCTGCCAGCATGATCCAGAGGAGACGCTAGCAGGTAGCTGGATGAGATTTACAATTTACATAAAGAAAAAAGATTTTTAAAAAATCCAGCTTGATTTTCCTTGGCTTAATAATAATACAAATGAGCTGGGAAGGATCACATTGTATGTTGAAAAATACCTACTTTAAAAAGGTATTGATGAATTTTTTAATTGATTGTTTTCTAGGTCTTGCTACGTTTCTTTTAAAAATGCAAAGCTCCCCATTTGGCAAGACTGCCAAAATCTATATCTAGCACAGCAAGGGAGAAACGGCGTCTGTTGAACTCAAGCATGCTTGGCTGATGGTGGATATTTAGACAGCACTTCCTATTTAACCTTTCCCTCTACTTTTGTACTAATCTGCAAGACATGCTGAGAAAGATAATAAGCACGATTACAAGACACAACAGGCAAGACACGCAGAAGTCATCAAAAGAATTATTGCCATTATAACAGGCTGCTAGAGAATAGAGGCAAGTGAATAAATACTGCTTTGTTTTGTGTTGGTGTAATCCTATTGACTTTGGTGAGATTAGACGGTTGAAAATTAGGAAAGAATTTAGCCTGTGATCTCAGCTGATACATAAACATGGCACATTCAAACCTTGACAACGACTCTTCAGAGAAGAAAAACTATCAGAATGCAGAAATCCATGGACTCTCAGATATGAGGTAGCAAGATACTTTTTTTTGGAGGTTAGTTTTTATTATGACTATTATAGCATCGAGACTATCCTCCTAGTTTTTAGTTCAGGAAACTTATAAAACAGTCATTATGTTTGGCACCCATTTTCAAATCACAGGACAGTAGCTGGCAGATCTTTGTGTAAGAATAGTACATTAAAAACAAGAACTGAAAATGTTGGAAAGAATTATAAGAAAAAGAGAACCGAACATAGAAGTTGATCAAGAATAGCACCAGAAACCACTGGATTGTTTAAGTCAAGTTGAACTTTGAAAGATTTATTTGCACAGTAGTTCAAAAGTGAACAGCCTAAACTGCCTGAACTCGCTAGTGTCTGATTATTTTATTCCATGTGTTCATTAGATTAGAACAACACTCAGACACTGAGTCATTCCTACATTAGCTGCATAAAGACTCTAAAAGATTTTAAGTATGAAACCATCAATTAAGTGATCCAGTAACTGCAGCCTTGCATTTTTGGGGGACAGGGGTGGGGGATGGGGTTGTAAGGCATAGCAAGTAGTAATGTCTAAATCAAGATTCCCTAACTTGATGGGAACACTGAAAGCCTTAGTTTTCAGATATTTATAACTTAGCTAAACTAATTGTTTGGATTGAAACTTTCAGTGCTTGTCCTTTGCTTCTCATTTGGGATTTATGTTTTCATTTTGTTTCTTTGTAATTCTTAAAGGGCATTGCTGAAAATGGCTCAGTTGTTTCCAAAAATGAAGTTAAGGAAAAAATTTCTGCCAATTTTGCAAATATTTTCCAACTATTTCATTGAAGCGTTTGGTGAAGACTATAATGTTTGGAAGAACATAATTCTAGGATCAAAGAAGGGTGTGTGTGTGTTCTGTTTTACAACCCAATCTCATTTGGCTCCTTCTTACCCCGAGTGATGTTTATAAGGGTAGAACAACACATTGTCTAATATGACTCCCAGGAACAAAATGCTGTGAACTAAATTCTCAGTGGTGCCCCCACATCCTGTAAGGATTCCAGATTCCAACTTGGGGAACAAGAACCTAAAATTAAGTTGCCACATATACAGATGTTCAGAATCTTCAGAATAGGCCGGGTCTCTTCACTGTGCCTGAATAAACCTCAAGTTAAATTGAATAATCATTTCATGTGCTCACGAAGTATGCAAACTTTGAAAATGCTGAACTAGATTATAAGGAAAGGAAAAAAAAATCCAAGAAAATAACCAACAAAAAAAAAATCCACATGGGAAATCAAAATGAATCCATGGTACCACAGGAATGTAGTTTTTAAATTACTTGACTCTGATGAATGTAGTTATGCTGAAATCAACGTCTAGTACATTGGTGGTTAAGAGGTCACCATGTAAAAAAATCAAATAAATATCTAAGTAAAACATAAAGATAGACAAGTATCAGAAGACCATAACCTTCTAAATAGTGTCCCACATCTATATGGGAATGAAGACACTTGTGATTCAATAATTTTACTCCCAACTGTTGTGGGAACCCCAACCTGGAATAACAAGAAAATGAAACAGAGGCCTCAGGTCCCCGCACAGTGTGCTAATTAATCATTAACTCATATTGACGTGTTATAAAATTCTGGGTAAGCATGATACACCTAGAGAGCTTACTAATTTTTCAGATATTTGAGAAATAATTATCTTGGCAGAACCACTATTTTAGATGTCATTATGTCACCTTTCAGGAAAATGCAAACAAATATGTGGCAATTGAGATCTTCACCCTCTGCCCCAGTTTGATATCCAGTGAGGCTGAGGGCTTGGAAATGAAGTAGAACTGCTAGAGTGATCAAATCCCTCCTGGTCTGTAATACAATGTGCAATTGAAAAAGAAATGCATTGTCTAGACTTACCTGCTGGGATTCACTGCAGTGAAAATTGAGATTCTGGTCTCCTGCTCTTCCAGTTCAGACATCTGTTGGAGCACGTCAGAGATCCCTGAAAGCTCACATGCCCAGGCCCCGTTTCTATAAAAAAAACTTGAACATGAAGCAGAAAGGTGACTGACATGCCAATATCTTGCCTCAATATGAATACAGGGTACTGGGATTTTGAAGCCCTTCCTGGGCACAGTAATGTAAATAAATGTGTCCATTTTCAAACAGACTAATAAGAAAATATTTTAGCTTTAAAAACTTTCTTTGGTTTTTTTTTTTTTTTTTCTTTCTTGATCTAAGATAGGGCCTGCTTGGCTGACAGGCAAACACAACAGAGCAGGAAGGATATCTGCTTCAAAAGATTAGGTTTACTGGGTGGTGACTACAATAGTAGCCATACATTTGATTTCCTTTCTTTCAGGATTGTCTTCAGTGAAACCTAGCTGGAATTTAGCTGCCATTTACCTAAAGTGTGAAAGACGGGTGAGTGTTGTATGCCCAGATCAATATCCAAACAAGCAGATGGACATACCAGAGAGCAAAAATTGAAAAGAATATCATTACATAATTGTGTTTTTATTCCTTGGGTGTTTTACATAGTGGCATTGAATAAAAATGAAATGAGATGTCAGTGCAAATACTTCTGTATGTCAAAAAAGACTTCTTATTTCACTTTAAAGGTTCTTTGGAATAAGAGATGTATTAAATGTATTTACCAAAATTAAGCAATCCTAAGCCAGTATTTACTAACAATGAGAACAAAGTTGGAAAATAACTCATAAGTGTATTAGCAGAGTACACAGGTAATCACTGGCTTTGGTTACCATTTTTTTTCTAATTCAGACTTTTTATTTCATTGTGGTATTGCTAGTGCTTCCTGTTTATTGTTCCTCACCACATCGCATTTCCTTATGTTTCAAAATCTGCTTCTGCAATGTGGTAATTATGGGCAAGATGTTACACTGATTTATACCGACATAACACTGGCATTAGATCAGCTCACTGTTTCCAAAACTCTATTTCAGGAATGCGGGTACCCAAAAGTGAATATAGGATATAAGACATGTATCATGACATCAGGAAAGGCTTTTGCGCTTAATGTATCTTCCAGCTGTTCTGGCTATATTAGTTAGCCTTATAAAATGTATTCTTTCTCTCTCCTAACCTTGTCTTGCTTTAGTCAATAGACCTTTACGGCTACAACACCATACGCTTAAGCACTTTCTAAAACTGGACAAAATATATATGGTTTGGGTTAATATGAGGATAACTCATGTTAATTGGAAAAATTAAAGTCTCCTGAGTAAATCTGTCACATTCTTTTTAAATTTCTCGGGACAGAGGATTTCAAGTTGTATTAATGATATTGAGTACCCTCTTTTTTTTCTCTTCTCATTTTGAGACACCTCTAGAGGACATCACTTTAAGGAAGATGATTCACATTGGTTCCACAATTTTATTGCCAGTCTCAGCTTTAATTTGTACTTGTCGAAGAAGTCCTGTGAATTCAAAGTATGTTCTATATAAGGGGAAAAAAAAAAGAAAAAAAAGAAGACTGATAAGATTCCCTTATGCTTTCTTCAGGAGGATCATAAGAAACCTACTTGCTGTGGTTTTCCACTGAAAGGAGTTAGAAATATTGGGAAAAGCTTGTATTACAGTCACTATGTACTGGATTCAATATGTATGGCTTTTTGAGACTCTGTTTTAAACAATTAAACACTAGAATACCAGACTTTCTTTCAGTTCTGTATTACTATTGTTCAGTTTATGGCTAGGAAGGTATTTTGCTACCTCTTTTAAATAAAAATAACCTCAAACACCATGGACCTGCTCAGTGTTCACCTTGTAGGGATGCTTTCTTCCACTGTGTCTGGTGCAGCCGAAATCTATGTGCCTATATGTGTCTCCTCATGATTTATTCTCTCTTTTCATTTTGGGATATTTTTACAGTTCTTTATAATGTTAACCTATGTAGTGGTTCTTTAAGTACTACGACTTTTAAAATGTGTTAACATATATCTTGCCACACAAGACTCTTTCTAATCTTACTTTCTTCAGTCTTTGCATTTCTAGGATTTAGTGTTTCCTGTCTCCCCAGTCAGTCAAATTATGCTTTTGCTGGGATTCCTTATGACATATTTCTAATTTAGATCTTCAGTTTGATCTCTTAGCCAAACAGTAATAATATTCTTCTGAATGGGGTTGGTCATAACTGAATTTGGGCTTGCATCCTCACCAATTGATTTGAAATGAATACGCAGTAAAAAACATTTTGCTGACCAGGGTCTTAATGCAGGTCACTTGTATTTTCCTTTGAGGTTTTAGGTTCTTTGGGATGTGAATGCACTCAACCAGTTTGCCACCACTTAGATGATACTAGACACAGTCATCCAGACATTGAAATGAAAGGACATTGCTCTCAAAGTGTGGTCTCACTCGGATACTTAAAACATGCGCTTGTTTATATTGTGTAGCTTCCCGAGCATTCTTCACCTTAGCAGTCCAGCCCTGCTGTCAGCAGTTTTGAAGTATTTGTTATTTTATACACTGTGGACTCCTCCGTGCTCATCCTCCATTTATTTTCAGTTGAAAGAATCCTTGGAGCTTTCATTTAAACTTGTTGTGATTTCTCCTACTGTATCTGCTGAAACTGGCGTCACATTCAGGAGCCAGTGTTTTTGTTTACTGCTATAAAAATACCCCTGACATTATCTGTCAAGGGCATTGATGTACTTTTTTTACAACTTTTTTCTCCTTTCACAATATAAGAAAGATTTTAAATAATCAGTATAGCCTTTGATATGTTTTCCTCTGCTAAGAACAAGAATAGATTATATTAAAACATTTTAGGGTTTAAAATGCTACCACAAAGTACGATAACTAGAACAAGTGTTGTTCAGTCACTTTTTGCAGTTGTCTGTGCTTTTGCCTTCAAGTCTCATTCTGACTAAAATTTTCAGTTATTGAATTTCCAGTTATTGACTCATAATTTTAAGTAGATGAGCAGTCAACCATTGTCAAACAAGGTACCCACATGCTTAAGTGCTTTGCTGGATCGGGGCCTAAGGCATTTTTCGAGTCATCTGCCAGGACTGTGTTTAGTACACTGAGATGCGATAGACTTCCTAGCCTGAGCTATCCTTTCCTGACTTGGAAAAAATCTCTCCCTTTCCAGCTTTTCTTGGCAGAGAATCAAACCTTTTGGTTCTTAGTTCTGTGAATCTCTCACAGGAAAACTAATGCACTCCCCAGAACTTTTTTGCTTGGTTTGTGTCAGGTTTTGTTATCATTTTACCAATCAATCAATCCAATAGTTTTAACAAGCCTGCAATACTTCTTTGAGCTTTCTTTCCTATCACTCTGAAATAAAAAGCAGATTTGGTGAAGGGAATCAGACATTTTTTATTAAAAAAAATAATCTAAAGTAAACCCATGGAAAACCAGAGGCAGCTTAATTCTTAATGAACAGATACAGCTTTACCTATAGAGGCAAACATTTTCAAAACCGCAAACTAGATCTATTGAGGGATTTAACACAAAGTCCTGACTCATATTTTACATTACCTCAAGACTAGACTGCAACTGGAAGAATGAAAAATTTGATAGCAAAATCCGTATCTTATTTATGTTTGAGAAACTAGTTTTCCCTAGCTGACTGGAATTCTGCCCAGAGAAAACTCACCCTGACCAATGCTGTGCAGTTATGGTATCTCTCAATCCTAGTCCCAAAATAAAGCCCAATGTGCTTGCTCTGAGGACAGATGTTCATTGATGTCTACACGAAGTTTGAGAAAAAGAGGAAGATGGATAAATATGGTATTAGTGCATCTGTCTTCCTTCCTCTCCCTCCTAGTTCCCAACCAAAACATCTGTAATTAATATTTTCATGGAAGGACTTCGTCTCTCAAATACAATGCTTGGTTCAGTTGCTCCCTCTTTCAAAAAAGCATTAAAACTATATCTTTCAGAAGTGCTCTAATTCAGGTCTTCTAGGGAAAGGTGACTTTCTGTGTCCCTCTTACAGCTACTTTACTTCAAATTAAGAGAATTAGATATGGAATCACAGATAGAGCAAGTCCAAGTGCTATATCCTATAACCTGTACCACTTGCCATTTTCAAACGGATTTTGCTCCTGTTGTCCTCTGGGGAGGTTGTTTCAGCATCTCAATTCTCCAATGGCTAGGTGGCTGCTAACATCTATCCTAATACATATTCTTCATCAGTTTATACATAATTTCTCTTTACAATATTATCCCTTACAAAATTCCTGCTAGGGATGATTACAAAACACAAATGTTTTCATCTCCAAATATTTCCTCTGAAAGATCTTAGGCTTTCAAAGGGACAATTAAATTTGATTTTTTGCAGATTGCTTTCCTTGAATTTTTATTTCCCTAAACAGAAAGTTTCTTTACTGAGCAGTATGTGTTTTTCCCCCCTTAGTTTAATAGGATCCTCTCTTATTCCTAAATTCTTTTCACCATTAGCTTTTAAGCCAGTTCTGTCAAGAACTATTCCCTACTAAAGTTTTCCTGTGATTTAAATATAACTTCAAATAGAACAGTTTGAGTTTGTTTGGGTTTTTTTTTAAGTCACTGGTATACAGGCTGTGACTTATCCCATACAGCTCCCTGATCTTTATGTTCCAGTTGATTCCATTAACTAGTTCCCACAGTTTACCAAGGCTTAATTTTTTCAGAAAACATTGAATGTTAAGTCATTTCTACTAAATTATTTCAAATATTGAATGTTAAATATTAAAATACTGACTATTGAACTTGAGATACTTTTGTATTTGTGAGGGTTGGGTTGTTTTGTTTAATTACTTCTGGTTTTTCTTTCTGTTTAAACACAATTGGCTTGCTAGGGCCCCACTCAAAATTGCTTTGTACCTACAGTTTCTATATAATGTCATCACTGTTTTCCAACAAATCTTATATAGCTTCATTTCTTCCCAGCTGTATAACTGATGAAGATATTTATTATTTCCTTCACAAACATCCTACCATTACTAGTATCATTTGCTTCTGAGAAATGAGTGTTTTCCATAATTTCATAATTCTCAATAGTACTTCTTTAATAACAGTTGACAATCACATTGACTTCCAGCTCAGGGGAGGTAAAGCAAATTCCCACATCAAGTTTTGTTTTTACACAGCTCTGAGACAATTATTTCAGTTTTTCATGTTATCTCTTAATATCCCCATTTGAGACTGTCATGACATAAACATAACTTTTTACATTTTTTATCTGTTTTGAGAAGCTCTTGAGATTTCAGTATCTACTCTTAGATTCTTCTATAAATATCCCTTCATCAAAAGTCATGATATTTATTTTTTTTTTTAAAAGGAGGTAGCTCCCATACAACGAGTAATCTTTTCCTGACTTTGGCACAAATTTCACATCCTTTCTTTCTTCCACTTCTTCCTTCTAGATGTAGATGGTGCTTTCTCTTATATTTGCTCAAGATATCCTAAATTTCAGCCTCTATCCTCTTGGGGTCCAGTGTCTAGTATCTTCATGCCTTTTATGGTTTCAGCTGGGACGGAGTTAACTTTCTTGCTAGCAGCTGGTGCGGGGCTATGTTTTGGATCCGGGGTGAAAATAGTGTTGATAGTACACTGATGTTTTTAGTTGTTGCTGAGCAGTCAAGGCCTTTTCTGCTCCTCACTTCACCCTACCAGCGAGCAGGCTGGGGGTGCACTCGGAGTTGGGAGGGGACACAGCTGGGACAGCTGACCCCAACTGACCTAAGGGATATTCCATACCATGTGATGTCATGCTCATCATATAAAGCTGGGGGAAGAAGAAAGGGGGG
>VUYV01000075.1:2020816-2071986 GCA_008711295.1 Anarhynchus alexandrinus | reverse complement strand
ATCGCAGCCCAGAAGGCCAACCACATCCTGGGCTGCATCAAAAGAAGTGTGGCCAGCAGGGCGAGGGAGGTGATTCTGCCCCTCTACTCCACTCTCGTGAGACCCCACCTGGAGTACTGCATCCAGCTCTGGAGTCCCCAACATAAGAAGGACATGCACTTGCTGGAGCGTGTCCAGAGAAGAGCCACAAGGATGATCCGAGGGCTGGAGCACTTCTCCTATGAAGACATCCTGAGAGAGTTTGGGTTGTTCAGCCTGGAGAAGAGAAGGCTCCAGGGAGACCTTATAGCAGCCTTCCAGTACCTAAAGGGGGCCTACAGGAGAGCTGGGGAAGGGCTTTTTACTAGGGCATGTAGTGATAGGACGAGGGATAATGGCTTTAAACTGGAAGAGGGCAGGTTTAGATTGAACATTAGGAAGAAGTGTTTCACTTTGAGGGTGGTAAGGGACTGGAACAGGTTGCCCTGAGAGGTTGTTGAGGCCCCATCCCTGGAGGTGTTCAAGGCCAGGCTGGACGTGGCCTCGGGCAACCTGGTCTAGTGGGAGGTGTCCCTGCCTATGGCAGGGGGGTTGGAACTCGATGATCTTCGAGTTCCTTTCCAACCTAAACCATTCTATGATTCTATGAAATCCCACCAAAATTTTGATGCACACATCCTGGTGCTTGAAGAGTCTAATTTCTTTCCTTTCATGTGGAAGCACATTTTGGCTTAATGTAAGTATAAATTTTCACCAACTTTATCCATTCCTTTCTCCAAAACCATTGTAGATTCATACTTGATTATTTCCTTTGTTTACATCCATGATCTGCTAAAGATTTGAAAAGCTTTATACAGTGTAAGTCAAATTCTGGTCTCAGTTGTGCTCATCCAGTCCTGATACTCAGAAATATTACCTTATTTTCTTTCTGTAAGTCAGGTACTAATGTTTTACAACCTATTGGCAAATTCTGAAAGCTGGATGGAAAAAAGCAATTAAACAATATGACTCTGAAATACAGAAGAGAGACTTTTTTTGTTTGGGTTTTTGTTTGAAATAGGCCTGAACAGTTAATTGAACTGACATGGTGCAAAGCCGGAGCGTGTGGCATGCCAATCAAGTTAGCTCAGCTGACCTTGCCCTTTTGTGTGCTACAATGAATTCTGAAATGAAGCTATGGTCCGAGGCAGTAGATCAAAAACCTTATCCAGGCTCTCTGTGGGAATTAGGTTGGATCTGACCCAAGATAAGGCTCCAGCTGTGCCTCCCTGCTCTCATCAGGCAGGAAACTCAGAAATCTCAGTTAATCTATCCTAACCACAAAACTTTCATAGCTATATATTAAAAGCTTTCTCTTTGCAAAAAGACCTACTTTATTAATAAAATGAGATCGGTTAATCTTGTATGAACAGTTTTCCTGTTGCCTATCAAACATCTTTGTCTTCTGCAGAGCTGCATAGTAAACATATGAACATAGGCTCTCCTTCAGGCTGTACTATGTAAAGGAACACTTTTGTAATATGTTTAAGATAAATTACCTGTTAATCTTTTCTTTGGCTTGTCACACCTTTTTGTGTAAGCAGAAAAGGGAACTTTTGTAATTCTCTGCCTAATGGCTAAGAAAACCTTTCTCTCGTTCCAAAACTATCTGGGGCCGTACGCAAGTATTGCCATCTGTAGGAGGCAACATCAACCACAGCAGTGCCAGCCAGAGCCAATACAAGGACGTCTGAGGCAGGGTGTTTTTTGACAGATGTGTCAAAGCATGAAAAGAAGAGGCAAGGAAATGAACATTGTAGGAGAGGCTGTTGTGGCAGTAATCGGGTCTGTCAGGAAGCACGGATGTCTTTCAAAGAAACTTTACTGGTGTCAAGATCCAGCAGAAAAAAAAGACGTGTGTATACTACAGATAAACATCCAAAGCAAACTTTACAATCCTTGGAAGTTTCCTTGACACAAGATTCCAAGGACACAGTCCTATTCCTATTTTCAAGTGAACAACAGGCTCTTCCACTTTAGACAAGCTCTAGAGTACACACGCTGCCACCTTCAGCAGCTACCTGCTGAACACTTGCCAAAGAGCAATTACTGCTTTATATGTGCAGCGGTGAAACACCATGTGGTTCCCAATGGGTTTTACATACTTACAATATATTCCTTTGGTGCATCTTCCTCCACTATTAGAGCTGTGAGCCCTCTGTTTCCAGCTGTTCTGCATTTCCACCCCTGTTTTCAGGGCTTAATAATTCTGCCTCAAAAAAAGCTGCCACAGGCTCAGTTTTAGCAAATAAAGTCTCAACAGAAGTAAACACTGCAACATAAACTTTAAGTTATCATCATGTTTATCTTCCATTATTTGTATGAAGTACTTCTTGCTTCTACTTTCCTAAGGAAACAATTTACGCACTAAGTCAGAATTTTAAAATGTGAGCATTACTTTTACAGAATGTCCAGTGGCAAAGATGTAAAAAATAATGTAAAGAGATTGGAACGAGCTCTTTTCATTTAGTGTTGCAACCTTCTTCTATTTATTATGGGACTTATTATGTACCTCACTGTCTGAGTATAGAGTTTTCTCCTATTCTAAAGTTCCGTTCTGGTATTCAGTGACTTGCAATGGCAGTGATATGATACCAAAACACATGTTACTGGATGTAGATTTGGGTTTATACACACATTTCACCCTCATTTCTAAAATTCCTTCTGTTGCCCTAATTATCATCAAACTGTCTATATTAAAGCATTACCATGAATATCATGGCCGTGTCTCCATTGGCCCTTACCCCTTGAATTGATATCTGGAAAAAAAACAGCGCATTTCACAAGTCAGACTAGTAAATGTTTCATAAAACTCAAGTTTTAGACACTATAGCTATTCTTTTTTGAATCTTCTCTTACACATAGCTTCAAACACAGATCTTATCTTCCCACATAACCCAGGAAGATACCTGTGTACTGTTCGAAAAAGTCTTACCAAAAGAAGAAATAAATTACAGGGAAATATGTCTGACATCTCATAAATTATAGAATTTATGAATGCCTGATGCAAACATTGAACACAGAGTCTTAGCTGGTGTTGTTAGGCCGCCTAGTATGTTTATGTCTCTTGACAATTATCATGTGTCTGCTTCTTCTCTCCAGTTTTACTCCCACTTCCCTTTTTTTTTTTTTTGGAGTAGTTCAAGAGCCATATTACTGGCCACTTAGAATGCAGGATAGTCTTAAATCACACTTAAAGAAGGAAAGTTCCTCTGTTCCTGGAAACAGATGTTTTGCTTATTGGACCCTGTCCAGGAAGTTGACTTTTATGAAAAGGAGTACTGATGTCCAGAAATGCCCATACACACACAGGACTTTTTTTTCAGTCTTTCAAATATTTCTATAATGGATACCAATGGTATTGCATATTACACAAGATTTACCTTCAAAATTGTTGTGTTTTCTCTAAAAATATAGATTTTTCAGACACGTAAGGAACGTGGTCAAGAACATTGAAACACAGAATAGAGGTAGACCTATTTTCCTGGCCAGACTAGTTGAATTCTAGGCTTCACTGAGTTCTCTAGCAGGAGAAAAAAAGTCTGTTTTCTCAGGAATGGAGGGAGCCACAAATCTAGACATCAAAAGAAACAAAAAAAGAACAAACATTGGAATAGAAAACACTTCAAAAGGGAGAGTGAGCAGGAAACCCTCCTCCCCACGTCAGCTGAATGGTTTGAATTGAACAATCCTGGTTTTAATAGAACATTTACAAAACAGAGATCCTCAATTTAAGTTCCTCAGACAGTCCCAATTTTGGCCCCAAATCCCAGTCTCTGGGGACCAGCACTGTGGCAGACATTTCATCCCCCACCAGTTTTGCTATATACTGCAAGAGAATTTCACCCCTGAGAGTGAAGAAGAGACTACAAATCTGTATACATTAAATTATTTGCAAGTTGAAGTGACAGATGTAGTGGATTTCTTTATTTTTTTTTGTCATGTTCTTTGTTTGCTTTTAATTTGAACATTATCCTCCTGACATTGTGCTAGTTCTCCCAAGTGATATTTCCATTTAAGGACTCTGTTTGATAGTCATTAGTTTTCAGTGCTACAAAAGGCATTGAATGATCAGCTTTATAGGTCATATATTCAAATATTTCAATTTAGATTTAACTCTATAAAATCGAGATGGTTTTATCCATTGATGCTTGCATACATACATTGGCATTGTTTTTCAATTCTGTTTTGTTTAAATAACATTTTTTTTTAAATTTTCTAGTTTTTGTTAACTGTATTGTGATTATATTCCCAAAAGCCTCTACAGGGAAGTAGAACAGATATGTCTCTAAGTGCAGGCAAATAGATTTTAGTACACAGCATAGCCAGTCCAGTCAATGATTGCATTATGTTTTTGGCAGGGTTGAACTGACTGGGCATTAAGAGAAAAGAAAAATAAGAATAATGTTGTCTGCATTTAACATTAATTCATTCATAACAAGAAATTGTTATTACAAACACGTTAGGTAATCAAAATTAATGAGCAATTGCTGTCTTTGCTGGTCTGTTTGAACTTGCGACTTCATTATGTACACATAGACATCCCTTGAGTAAGGCCCTTGATATTTGCTCTCCAAGTGCCATGCCACAGGATTTTGGTTCTGCTCCCTGACTGGAAGAGCCAAGCTCTACAGCTGCTCCACCCACAACAAATTTTGGTTCCCTGTTTATTGGAACATATTTTGAGACAAAACCATGACTTACAGATCTGGAATCTGCTGTCTGAAAACATTCATAGGAACAAAAGTTTTCTCAGATTGTTCACAAATGTTACTGAACAATAAAACTCTCTGCACAGGCTGAAGCCACACCCAGCATCTAATTAGTTTGAAATGTTTTTTAACATTTTTTACACTGTTTCACCACTTCTAATCCAACACAGTCTGTTTTTTCTCTCTTTTAGATGTACTTCCTTAATCCATGTGTTCTATTCAAATGGTTCATCTAATGGTTTCTCCCTTTGAGCCATTTTGGGGTTTATTTTTTATTTCTGCCAAGTTTTTGCATAAAAATAAATCACTGAGTTTGGCTAAAACAAATGTAAGGAGGAGAAGAGGTGTGATTCTTAGAGTCATAGGTTCATAGGGTAATTCAGGGAATTCCATGTATGTTTCCTAGATAGTTTCCTGGCTATATCAATTATTTCATATTCCATTAGCTGGCTTATGTTCTGGAAGTCATATAACAAAAGATGCAAACATTTCCTGCATTTTATACACGTAGCAGCTCACTACTGCATTTCGTAGAGTATACCTCCAAAATCATTGAGGATCACTTAAATTAAAATAAATTTAAATGAAATCAAAATAATAAAAAAATTTAAGGGCTTATTTAATCAACATCTGGATGGCATCAGGATGAGAGGATTTTTTTTCCTTTTAATAAATGTTTAATATCAACAGTAAATAGAAAAAATAGCTTAAGTTTTCTTGAATTGTCATTCAGGTTGTAGATTTTAAAGTTCTCTATAAAATGCATGTTGATTTTCATATTTCAGTTTATTTTTCAATGTTTCATCTCCTTGATGAGGAATATAGAAAGTATTTAAGATAAATAATTCTCAAATCTTTAAAGTGTAATGCAAATAAGTGTAACAATGAAATACCCTTTGTCTCCTCAAGATGCCTTTCAACTCATTAATTTTTTGAGGGTCCATTTTGCTTCCAGAATACCTATTTTAAACAAGACATGCTCAGTGCTGAGTGCACCCTGAATTTTCCCATTGGCATAAAGTAAAAATCACAGCTATAGGCATAGGTGCTTGTTATTTTTAAGAGATTGAGAATCATGTTTGAAAAACATCTTTTTCTTTATTCTTTTTTTTTTATTTATTTCAGTCCCTGAAGAGAAGTTATGCTTTAGGGTTTTTTTCTGTGTTCAACAGAATGTTTCAATTAATTCATTTTACACTTCATTTCTCATGTATCTTTGCTCAATGAATAAGCATATATCCAAACTCCAATACTTGAGAGAAGGGTAGTAATAAGGAGATGAATTCCGTATTGGGTTCTGGCTGGCTAAGGATCTAAAGGTGGATAAGGGCCAGATACTAAAAAGAAGATCCTTAGGGGCATATTCAAAGCACAATCATATATTGCATACAGCATCTGCCATAACACAGTCCTTGCCTGGGTGGTTTTTATGTGCCACAAAACCAAAACTATTCAACAAGTATCACTTCCATGCATTCACAGAGCTGTATGGCAGCTCAGATGTGATGTCCAGGGCATTGGACATGACGGTGTTCGTTCACAAATGATAATCTAAGGTTGTTGCCAGCTTCTCTGTTAGGGGAATAGGTGTGTTAGAAAGTTTTATTTCAAACCAGATGTCATGGCTATTCATCTCAAGAACTTATATTACTCTGCCAGAAAGGAAGAAATGGAAATAGATTCATCAGTGGTCACATGGATATTAGGCTTCCAAGTGATAGTGTCCGAGACCTGGAATTTATTTGTGAAACTTGCCTGCACTGTAATTTGCCTCTCCTGAAAAGGAAAGTGAGGGAACCACAGAACTGCTATGTCTCAGGTGACAGACTGTGGAGTAAGGGAACCAGTATTTGAAGGATGCTTATATTTAATGAATGCATACCTGCCAACATGTTAGAGCCAAATTATGTGTGACCAGGACTAAAAAGAGATAGGAGATATGTGCAAAATGTTTGGGTAAGATATCTAAAATACTCTTGAGCTTCTTTTAACTTTTTAAAGAACCTTTCTCCACATCCCAAATATCATTATAGATAATTTCACAGATTTTGTTAATAACTTTCAGCAATAAGAGAGCAGTACCTCCTTAAGTGGAAGGGAAAGAATCATCTGAATAGGGCACCATTCCACAAAACAAAAACATTGACACTGGAGAAACGTGGATGCATCCTTATTTACTTTATCCAAGCACTTGTGTCTGCAAAACTACCCTGACAATTTCACAACCATTGGGCTTGAGGAGGATGGTGTCTAGGCACTTCTTGCTCCAGTTGGTCTGGAAGTACTGCCAGAAATATCATGGTCAGCTTGTATTTCTGTTTTGTGCGTTAAACCTGATCCAGGAATTGCACCAGAAGAAAGAAAAAGAAAGACAGCTCAGCATGGAGAGGAAGCACATGCCATGCAAATGCAGGCTTCATCATTTTATTTAACATTCACATAAATGTTATCTTTGGAGGGAAGAATAAATTATTACTAATCATCCTCCTTCTTTTGGTCTAAACCACATGTTCAGGATTTAGTTATTATCTTTTAATAAAAGGTAAACAGGAAAGTTATTGTCTTATGTAAGCAATCTGAGAGATCAGATGCGAAAGATAAATGAGTATACAAGAGTCCAAGAAGTGTAAACTATGCTTTTTGAAATAAGTAGAGATCCTGTAAGCAATACTAGTATTAATAATACAATTTTTTTAAAGCAACAGTTTGTTTCTAAACAGTTTATGTGACTTGAGCCAAATTTATTCCTTGTGTTTGTCTACTTGCACGGATTTGTTCCGGAGACTAGTAAAGCCAATGATAGGAAAATTCCCACAGCAGACTCCTCATCAGGACCATTAGTCAGTATAGTTTTGACTCCGTATGCTAAATGGTAGACTAGAGGCATGATGACTATTTTTTTTTTATGAAAAGCTCTTCAAAGCAAATGTTCTGTGCTATCAATTCACAAATGCTAACCAGATCACTCTGAAAAAAATGACAAAGTAGTTTTTTTAGCATAGTGATGAATTACATATGTCATTGTATGGTAATATGTCACATGGCAGGCCAGAAACTTTAATCACTTTTCAGATTAATTTAAAAAGAAATAACATGTATATATTCTAAGAGGGAGGAGTTAATCACAGCATACAAAACCCACACGCGTAAAGTAAAAATATGCGTATGGATCCTATTCACATGCCTACTTATCTGCATTCTTTTAGAAATGATGTTACGGTTGCAGCTTCTCCACAAATTTCCTGGGGCTGGTCCTCAGCTGTGCTAACATCAGTGGTCCACTGAGCCCTTAATGGACCTACTCTAATTGTGCACAAGGTGAGGACAATAGCAGTTAGCCTAAACATGATACGTGGCAAATGGAACATTGAGCAGACCTGTCAAATTCACTGTATACAAAAAATAAAGTGAAGTGAATCTGGATCTTCGGCTATGATGGGTGAATTCATCCTAAATTCTAAGCCAAAAAAAGGCTGTATGAGAAAATGTAAGAAGATGAGAAAACAATGAAAATGTAACCAAGTTGCTGCTCTAGTGGAAGCAGAAGTGGAATTCCTTTAAAGTAATCTACAGAACTACACAATACATGTCAATCATTACTGTCCACACCTAAAATAGTGGGTGACAGATGTGAAATATGTGAGTAACAGCTGTAACTAACTTCCTCTTTGTACCAGAATAAGGAACTCCTATGTGAGAGAAAGGGGAGAAGAGAAGTGATCGAGCATTAGATGGGAAAAAGGACTGTTTTCCTACTAATAGAAAGACTGACAGAACTGCCCATAGATGTAACGGAAAAACTCTCCTTGGTATAAGCAAAGATTGGCTTCCAGGGAAAAATTGATGTTAATAATTATTCATTGTTTGGGAGTTAAATCAACTGATTTAGTCAAATGGAATGCTTTTAAAATAAGCTAATAAAAACAAGCAATACCACAGCAGCAAAAGTGTTTGCAAAGTATGATTTTGGAGACACATATGGTGTAGGGTCAGGACTATAAAGGGAACTGGGAGAAAACAAGAGGACCAATCACCTCCTCGGGTACGCTGTTGAAAAAGCAGATACTTAAAGTTCATCTGCAATGATTGCCTGGCCTAGGAGATGATTAAGGCCTACAGGCTGCCATGTTGTCATCTATTGTTTGGGATGGTTGAGTATCTGATGCTGGGCATGTCCATAAATGCTCAGTAAATAGGCCTAAACTCTACCAAAATTCACAGATGATGCATTTCTCCATCTTCCTTAACTGGGAGACCAGATTCAATAAGCATGACTAGAGGGAGTATGGTGAATGAAAATATGCCTGGGTTAGTTGTGGCTCTGTTCAGAGGAGAAGGGATGGAAATGTTGCTCTGTCCTCGTTGGGTCACAGTCCTCATAACAGGCTCATCCATTCACTCCTCTTCCTCTGAGCCCAGTGAACATCTATGTAATCCATGCTAACAAGAAGTGACTCAGGAGAAGATGAGGAGAGCAATCATTTTTATTCATTCATTACTTTTTGGTGCCAAGATACCTCCAGACAGAGAAGGAGGTACATGTCTGGATCTCCCACATTCTCACCTCCAAGGTGTGGAATAAATAAGTAGAGCTGTGGTCACCACTTGCACTCTTGTGAGTCTGTGAGGAAGGACCGAGCAGGTACACAGATATCTGGAAAAATTCTGGAGGTGTGAATCCCAACCAGAAGATGACATTTTTTACAACCCAAAATATCTTCTTCTCTGCTCTGCAGCACTGGGTATTGGCAAACAGCCCCAGGATCAGAGGTCTGGCTTTCTTCAGTGCCACCACTACCTTACCACCACAGGCCCTGTGGTCCACCCACTTCTGGAAGTATTTTTGGGCCCAAGACACCCCTAAGAACCTGATTCTTGGCACCTACCCCAGAGCCACGAACTGCACTTGCTCGCTAGAACATAACAGTTAGTCCCCAAAGCAGAAAGACATAAGCTGTCCAAGTTCTTCCTTGGTCTCTTCCGCTTTCTCTGTTGGAGAAAAGAATTCAAGGCAGCTATGCATAGCCTAAAAGTAGCATGGGGAGCATTTTAAGTGACATCAAATAGCTGCCTTGCCAGAGTTCACAGAGATGGTCAAGTAAGTAGAAAATTCACGTGAAAAGTAGCCATTTTTTTCTGTCTTCATATTATTTCTTAATATAAGCCAGTCCTCTGGGCTTGTGGAAAAATAAAATAAAATATCCAGATCTGAATGGCCTTAATGTCCTCAGGTTGAAAAACTATAGTATTGTGAGGAATTGTACCTTGCTTTCAACTTCAGATAGTTTTTAAACCAGAAGTACTGCATTTAGTCCCTATCCATCAGCAACAAAACACTTTAACAAACAAAAATATCTCAGGGAATTATAGGCATCCGCAACTTACATAAGGAGCTTGCAAAGCTGTGCAGGCATTCCCATCATCTCATGACAGTGTAGACGCTTTAATAGGCAGGGGCAAATGGACCCGTTTGCTGGCCCATTAAATCTACTTCTTCAGTAACAGCATCAAAAAAAGAGCTAAAATGACAACAGTTTATATATTATATGAGTAATATTAATTAATTATTTTTTTAAAAATTGGGTCATTGGACAAAACTACATTTAAGTTGAATTTCCTGATTAATGGTGTTTGAATTTGTTTGCGGAAGACCCAAATGCATTGTAGAAATACTATCACCAAAACTCTGGTACAGGAGAAGAAAAGAGTGTGGGTAAAAGCAGCAAGGTATTGAAAAATGTACTCTAACCTTTCCCTTATGTGTCATCCTTTAAAACCTTGTTCTGTAACGCTAGCTACGCAGAGCAATCTGAAGAACCTAACTATAGGGTCTTTAGAAATGCATAGAGACTTAGTAGGTAATAGAGGCAGTAGCACAGTGGAATGTCAGTGGGGATTTAGGTTAATGCGCAGTGTTACAACGCCTCTCCACTCTACACACCGCTCCCAGACTGAGCCTATTACTGTGGTGTGGCTGGCTTCAAAAAAAACAGGGAGACATAACATTCCATCAGCTTTTATCATTATGGAAAACAGCTGAAAGATCATATGTACACATATGAAAGGTGAAAAGTCCTAATTTTGATGCAACTTTTGAAAGATGAAATTTAAATCTCCTTTTCACAACTTCATTTTTGTGGGAATAAAAAGAACTCTTTCTCAATCTCTTTCTGCCAGACATTTTAATCCACTGGAAATCAGGTATGAAGGGAAATTTTTAAAATTTTTGTCCTAACACTGAAATGAAACCTTATCAGCATTTTGAAACTTTCATCAACAAACATTTTTTAAAATTAATTCTCTAATGTTTTTTAAAGCTGTTACAGATTATTTGACTTTTGTTTTTAATTCATTCTGTTCTTCCCTGTAAGAACAGAAATGCTGATGGATTTTCTACCAGAATTCAGGAAACCAGTCTTTTTTCCTTTAAAATTAAAGTGAGAAATCCTAGCCTCTCTTTCTTCCTTAAGTATGCGTCCTGATTTAACTCCGGGCAGCAACAAAGAAGCACGAGGCCATTCGCTCACGCCCCCACAGCTGTGGGGTGTGGGGGGACAACCAGAAGAAAAAGGTGAAACTCACANTCCGGGCAGCAACAAAGAAGCACGAGGCCACTCGCTCACATCCCCACAGCTGTGGGGTGTAGGGGGAGACCCAGAAGAAAAAGGCAAAACTCATGGGTTGAGATGAAGGCAGTTTAACAGATCAGCGAAGGAAAGAGGAAAACAACAACCATAACACCGATAGAGGAATGCACAAACACGATTACGATACCACCGCTCACCCGCTGGACCTGGGCAGCCCCAGCACGCTCCCACCCTGTGATTTCCTGCCTCCACCCCTGGCCAGCTCCCCCCTATAGCCTGGGAATGGCTCACATGGTTTGGAATACCTGTGTCCCGGGCCAGATCCTTGGGGAAATTAACCCTATCCCCGCTGGAACCAGGACAGTATGGCTTTGCATTTGTAAATACTGACCAGAGCAAATGCTCATATGTAAACGTCTACCTGCTGTTATCTGCAGTACTCTACATAAGCACAGCTCTCTTGAGTTACAACCATAGTTAGAGAGGAGAGCTGAAAGGTACTGTTAGCAGCCTTTTGCTTTCCAAACTATTCTGAAAAGGGTTGTCTGACCAGGTTCACTTCAAACAGCTACACTCCCAAAGCACCACTCTTCAGTCAACACAGGAATTTCTTCCCACCGGTTGGGCCAAATTACCCTCACTCATTCCTTCCTTGGGAGGGAGACAGCAAAGGGTCATTCTGTTCCTGACATCTGTGGTTCAATTAGGTACCTACATGAGGATGAGATGAATCCAAACCTCAGTAAGTAATATGCTGGAGGCCTGCTAAACTAGCACAAGCCTGTAGTCATTAGATACTTAAAAACAAAACACCTAGGATTAACTTTAAGTTATGCACTAGCTCATTTTAATCAGCAGCTTTTTTAAGATCCTAATTTATCCTTTTTTCTCTTTTTTAAAAAAATCTTTTTTTCAGTGGAAAAAAGTCTTACTCAATATTTGTGTGTGTTGTTAATGTCTGTGGGTATGTAGGCTTGTTGGGGTTTGAAGGGTTTTGGTTGGTCGGTTTTGCTTTTGCTGGGAGGATGGGGAAGACAAGAGGAGGAGGGGAGACCTAGTAGAACGTACAATAGATCTGAAGACTTTAAAACTGTAAGCAATGGACAAACAAAAGATACTACATTCTGAACATGTGTTGGAGATAGGACAACACCTTCCCATCTGCTCTTCCCTGTCCATAAGAAAGTAGAGATGTGTAATAAAGGAAACATCTGGGTTACAAAATAAAATTCCCAAATTAGATCACCACAAATCAGTAGTTAATGAAACACAAGGCTCTCCTCAGTGTTGGAATGAATTATTCATTTCCAGCTAAAATTATGGGGTAATCTTTTCTCATCTGAATGGAATGTTTTGCAACAATTATTTGGGGGTTTTTGCATTTATTCCCTTTTTCTATCTAAACTTATATTTCATATTAAATTAAATAGTAAATACTAGTAAATGAATCTCACAGTGTGCTTCGGTGAAGTTCTTCACAGAGAGTAAGATTTGATTTGAAAAGAATGTGTAGGGGACTCATGTTAATGTTTATACAACTGTACATACCTTGTGAATTCTATATAGTAGGGCTGAAAGAGTACATGCTAGCTCCTTACCTGTCTCTGCCTGTTTAGGAGAGCTGCATCAGCCATGACAACTCCTGTTGCAGTCTGCTCTTTCTCACTTGGAAACTTTAAGAACCACAGTACACTGTCTTACATGAACAGGAATATTTCCAGTTAGGAAACAATGTACCAGACAAACTTTAATTGTCACATTTGGTTCAAATGAGCACAGTATTGCAAACAACCTGGTTAAACACAGATTACTCAAGCATCAGTGAGATAGAAAACAAATTAGTAACTGGCATGAATGGCACAAATGGCATTAAAAAAACAAACAAAAAAATTCCCCAAAAAAACCAACAACACAAAAAACCAGCAGTAGCTGTTCTTAAATATTTGTTTCAGATTCTTCATATGCAATGTCTGTTTTGTTTGCTGATGACTGCTGAGCTTCTAATTATGTTTGATTAGAATAATCAGTGCATTGAAAAAGTATCACACTAGTAAATTTAGCAGACGATGCGTCACTTCTGTGCATTTTCATAGAATACTAAATTGCTTTACCATAGAAACATTGCCATAAAAATTTTAATCTAATTTATACCGCACTGCACAGAAAGGACATATTTTTGCATGATTTCAGTGAGTTGCAAAGGCCGTACAAAAACTGTTCCATCACTTATACCATCTAAAACATCACATGCCTCTAAAAAAGGTATTGAATCTCTCCCCCATTTACCTCCAAGGTGGGTGACCAGTGTTTCTCTGGGAACAAGGTATTAATTTTCTGCCCCTCTGGACTACCCAGTCAGCGAGTGGCCAGATGAGACTTAATGTCCAATGTTTTTCCTGATGAAGAACTCTGTTTACAGGAACAATACTGAAAGGAAAGTTGTGAGGGTGGTAATCATAACAGCCATCATGGGAGCTCACACCTGCTGGAAACTCCTCGACTGGGGAACTGGCCAGTTCTATAGCCCCTATAATTAAAAAGCAGTCTCTTTTAAAGACATTGAGGTAAGGTCTCTTTTTTGCCCAAAAGCACGTCAACCCAAATGTTATTGGGACAAAAGAGATGGTGTTGGCATCTGGAGAATTCCGTATGTCAACTAATTAGTGGCAGACCAAGTGTGTTGGGTTTTTTTTCTTTAAGATTTGGGGAAGTACTTCTGTAAATTAAGCTGCAGCTGCAATGTAAGGAGGCCTTGTAAAAGTAAAAAGATCTGTTAATGAGCAAATTAATCAAGGAAAACACAAAAGAAGACTGAAAACTGCTTTTAAAAAAAACATAAAATATTAGAAATACACCCCATACAAACTGTTAATCTTGAAATTTTCTGCATATAGTAATCCATTTTATAGAAATGATAAAAGAATTTACCATATGCTTAGGCTTTTAAGATTTCATATCTTGAAACCAGTACCCCACAATTAGGCAAATATTCTTCCTGTGCACCTGATTTGCATACAAGTAAGCAGATACAAGAATACCAGTATGTACACATAGGTTGACACCTTTCCTCCCTTTGTGGGTCCCCTAGATATTTTGAATGAGTAAAATCAAGCTTATATTAGGCTTTTCAGAATAAATTAATTAGAGCTGAAACTGTCTGTGATCTGAGGAATGAATTTTCTGACTTAATGGATATTTCATTACTTTTTCATCATATAGTCACATATTTATGCTTAATTAAGTTTATATGATGTATTTGTAATAGATAAAATGTCTTGATAAGAATTAGTATTCACTCCATGAATTAATTTTTCTTAACTCAGGGTTGGCTTTTTTCTTTCTCTTCCTTACAAGACCAGCCAGCTGGTCAAGAGACTTTTATTAGAGAAAAGTTCCTTCTTGAAAGAAATTCAGGGGCAGGAAATGTTTGCTGGAGAAGGCAGCTGAAAGACGGTTCTTTTTTTTTTCTCTGCAAGCCACTTCTGCATATTCTCATGCTGCTGCACTTGGTGTTTCCAATCAAGATCAAGGGGTATTTCCTACTGTTTTGGGCTTGTATTAATTATTCCGCACATCTGTTCCTCTCAAAGATCACAGATGTGAATGCTTGTACAAAAGGCAAAAGTGGGGTGGTCTACAAGTATTTTAGATGTGTACTTGCCCTGCTCTTGGTAGGTAGACTACTTCAGGCTTCTCCATAACTCTTCCTAAACTAAAGGCAATCAGGCTAAGACTGATTTTCTTCCACCCTCCTGGAACTGTGACCTCTGGACTTCGCATTTTTTGTAAAATGACAGCATTCTCCAGCAAGCAATAACACAGATTACTTTCACTGAACTGTTATAAGATCACTTTCTAATCTTAACCCTACAGTGAGCTGTACTGTAGATGATAAAAGCCTTCTCATAATATTACAATCAAGTCAAACTGATTTGGTACACAAAGGAAATGAACAGAAACATATGCCTTATGTAATGGTTTCACATGTAATTAGTTTTCCATAGATTGGATTTCAGCCACAATTCCATCATTTTCTCCATTTTTTTGAATCCCTGCTGACATCTCAATAACTTTCTTCCATCACGGACAGACACTTTTATTCTGGCTGGCTGGTGTAGCGGTATTAATAGTTTTCATGAGAGCTGCTGGATAGAAAAACTTGTGTATAGTTGACCACAAAAACAAATAAAAGAAAACTTTCTTCAAAACAAGAGATGTGCCAGAATCAATTTGTACAGCATTGTATCAGCCAAATTCACCCAGAGTGGAATGACGGCTCAATAGCAGAGAGGAGAAGATGTATTTCCTGGACCAGCAATCGCCCCAGCAGTGACAGCACCCACCTGCAATGAGGGCAGCTGAGATTCAGTTTCCCCTTCTGCTCAGTCTATGCTGACAACTTCAGTTTAGCTGAGCTACAAGACACTGAATAAATGACTGCAGAACAATCTGGTATTTCTTAGGTAAATGGGTTTCTCCCATCTTTGTCTTTTCCCACTTTCCTCTTTTTCTCTTTCACCAATTTCAAGCCTTTTTTCATGATGCAGATGAGGAAAGAAGATGAACTGCCTTAAAATCTTATCCAGCAAAAAATCCAATTGTAGAGAGATCTGCTCGTCATCTTTGAAAAGCTAAAGATTTTCCTGTCAAGCAATTGACATGAAAATTTGAAGAAAAAGGTGATGCTGATCTGAAAATCTCCTAATATTCCACCTATCTCTAACTTAATTTTTGTTAATTCTACTGTACAGGCCTAAGTGAGTTTTAATGATTTAAGGCAAAAAGGCTGCAAAATCAAATTCAAGCTTTTCTACACTGTCTCACTGATGAGACAGTACCAAACCGTATCTGTTGACCTGGCCAACAGAGGAGAGAGATTGCTCCAGGTTCAGACAGAGCTGAGCTACGCCAGATGGCACGTACTCAAAGTAATTTGCTGGGAAATGGCACCACATTAACACAAAGGTGTTTTGGGTACCTGAAATAGCTTAGGCACCTCTTAGAATGTTTTCCAGTATGGAAGGGGGTCGTGATCCTAGAGCTCGATGAATTTTCTTTTCAGTAAAAGAGAAAAGAAGAAACATTGACACATAAAAAAGTTAATGTAACCAGAGCCACAGACAGAGGTGAAAGAAAGAATCAGTTAACAACTTCGCTGTTTCCATGTCATGAAATAAAATGCTATGAGCATTAGAAGTGGACCACCTACCAAAATGGTGAATATTTACACATCAGGCAGAGACTGCAGTCTGACTGCGCTACAGTTTACAGGGAGGAGCTACTCCTGTCATCTCTAAGTTAGTGCAATATTTCAACCAGCTTTCAGTACTTAAATAAGTTCAATGTGCAAAATGAGTTTAAAAGTGGTTCATGACTTCACACCAGCTCATTCTCAGAAATCTATTTTATTTGGCGACATACTTGCTTTTTGAAAGCGTTGGACAGTATCAGTTTGGCACAATGAAGGGGATATTGTTTTTGGCACAGCTCCTGTTACCAATAACAGGATGAGACACAGTGATGCAGCCAAGGGATTAAGCAAATCAATTCTGCTTACAGTTGAATACCAGGGGTTTCTTCAGGATTTTTCCTGTTTTCAGTAGCAAAAGAACCCATGATGTTCTTTTTCAGACAAACACTTCACAAATTAGATTATAATGCCAAACCTGCGGCAAGAATGCTGTCTCCTATAGAATAAAAGATATCTTGGGCCCCCATATCATGCAGGAACTGTGTATCAATAAAAATTCCAGTAAAGGTCCTGAATGTGAACCTGGTGAAAAGTTAACTAGGCATATGCCATGCTCAGAGTGAGCAGTCAGGCTCTTCTTACGACTTCCACGCTCGTTCCCCTTCCTGTCAGTTATACCAGAGCCTACTTTGGAAAGAGCACAAAACAATTTTTTCTTTTCAGATGGTCTCTGCCACAGGATTCAGTCAGAACAAAGCCACTATAATTTAAGAAAGGAGAAGCAGCACTGGGGACAATCTATTTCTTGACAAGGACCTTCCCTGTACATCAGAGCTCACTTTCTCTATGGGCTTCAAAAATGATCAAGCAAGCAAATAGTGTGATAGCATCTGAATAATGAGGCTTGACCAGCCAATACTGCTCTGCTGACAATCTCACTTCTAAAAATGAATTTTGGGGGTCACTTCCTCCACTACTCTTGCTGTGCAAACATCAGAACAGAGACTCTATGTTTGTTTTTTTTCTTAGATGACTCAATTCTGTTTTACCTGTGAATAAAATATAAAGGGCATCACTGTAGCTGGAGAAATATTTTACTTTGTGCTCTGGAGTACACGTTCATTTCCTTTCAGTTACATGTACAAATTTAAAACACATGTTGTCAGAGTAGGTAGCTGAGAGATCATTTCATACTTTTCAGCATGAGTGGTGCTGACTGAATTGTGTTGTTTGTTTAACATACTACTTGAACCAATAATATTAATTGATTTATCACCAATAAAACCATCACAGTATTCCCCTGAATATGAAAAGAATACAACAATTTCTTCTCCTTTTTTCCCCATTGATAATCTCTGAGATGACCCAAAGCAACAAACCTATAAGCATAAATATGGAGTCCTATCATTAAAAAACTTATTCAGGTAATACAAAAAGGCATAACTGCTGCAAGGTATTTAACTCTTACTATTCCAAGAATGAATATATTTTATTTCTGTTCCTTTTCCTGTCTTTTAGCCAGACCTTTTTGCTCCATTTGAAATTTTTCTACTTTTCTGAAACTTGTCCCAGTTTTCCCAATTATGATTTAGGGCACGTGTCATCTGTGTGTAAACAAGAAGTGCATCTTAGGTTCTTTCTCAGTCTCTGAGAAGTGTTTTTTAAGATGACACAAGTATCAAATGAAGAGCTTAAGCTAATGACCAGGTTTGAAAATTAAGGCTATAAGTACTTAGAATCATAGAATCATAGAACCATAGAATCACAAAATGGTTGGGTTGGAAGATTCTTTAAAGAATATCTTTAAATGCCATCTAGCCCAACACCCCAGTCATGGCAGGGCCATTTTTCATTAAATCAAGTTGTTCAAAGCCCCATCCAACCTGGCCTTGAACAATTCCAGGGATGGGGCATCCACAACTTCTATGGGCAACCTGCTCCAGTGCCTCACCACCCTCAGAGTAAAGAATTTCTTTACAATGAATCTAATCTGAATCTATCCTTTTTCCAGTTTTAAACCATTGCCCCTTGTCCTGTCAATACAGGCCCTGGTCCATCTTTCTTATAAGCTCCCTTTATGCATTGAAAGGCCACAATAAGGTGTCCCTGGAGCCTTCTCTTCTTCAGGCTGACCAACCCCAACTCTCTCAGCCTTTCTTCATAGGAGAGGTGCTCCAGCCCTCTGACCATTTTTGTGACCCTCCTCTGGACCTGCTCTAACAGGTCCGTGTCTTTCTTGCGCTGGAGACCCCAGAAGTGGACGCAGTACTCCAGGTGGGGTCTCACCAGAGCAGAGTAGAGGGGCAGAATCACCTCCTTCAACCTGATGGCCGCACTGCTTTTGATGCAGCCCAGGATACAATTGGCTTTCTTGGCTGCAAGTGCACATTGCTGGCTCACATCCAATTTTTCATCTACCAGTATCCCAAAGTCCTTCTCCACAGGGCTGCTCACAATCCTTTCATCCCCCAGCCTGCATTAATACCAGGGATGGCCCCAAAGCAGGTGCAGGACCTTGTACTTGGCCTTGCTGAAACTCATGAGGTTCGCACTGGCCCACTCCTCAAGAGTGTCAAGCTCACTCTGGATGGCATCCTTTCCCTCTAACATGTCAGCTGTACCACTTGGCTTGGTGTCATCTGCAAAGCTGTAGAGGGTGCACTCAATCCCACTGTCTATGTCATTGGTGAAGAAATTAGTTCTTCAATGACAGAAGTTCTCCTGTCTTTCTCAATGTACATACATAATATTAAGTAAAGACAACTATAGACTTGGAAGCACAAATAATCCTTTCTATATAAGAAATTGCTAGAAACATGTTTACTACAGTATGATTCAATCCTGGTGGGTTCTTTAGTTGTTTGCTTTTAAAACAGGTGCTCTGTAAACAGTTAAATTTACATCTGCGGACTGTTCAGCTTTTTTACAGAGTAGGTAAATACGATAGCTTCAGTCCTAATAGCCTGGAGTCTCCAGGGATTTTAAAATATACCACACACTCTAGCTAAAGTAAAAAAAAAATAAAAAAAAATTAAAAAACACTCAGTTCTGTGATTGATTAAATGTGGCCCATAGTAAAATATATTTTCCTTTTGTTCAGCTGGAATATTATGTGTTTTAGTTTGTGCCCATTGCCTTTTGAGCACCACTGAGAAAAACCTGGCTCTGACTTCCCTACTTTTTCTAGTGAAAATAAGTATTTCTGATACTAAATATTTTCTTTTTCATAATCAGTTCCTAAAAATCAGACTGCTTGGTAACAATTCAAAATATTTATTCTCACCTGAGTTAGGATATCTGAGAGATAACTAACTCAGACTTGGAAGCCTACCTTCTGTAGAAAACAGAGGAAAACTGGGCACCTTTGGAAGGAGATTTGTCACACCAGAGACCAGAGCATGGCAGGCCAGCCTGGACATCCATGTTCTTTCCTCTGACTACATGGGAGGTCCTGTGTGGGACCTGGCTGACATTTGTCCTCTGGATGGAATGATTAGCAGAAAATTGATTCAGAAATCAACGCATATTTTAAACAAACTTTCAACTGTATTGGTATTATAGGTAAGTAGAACCTAACAACATATTCTGAAATACAATTTTCTATAACTTTGTTGATCTTTGCTCTAAAAATTATACGCTGTAAAAAAGGAAAATTAAAAGTGCTATTGCTATGAAGCTAAGTGATTTGCACACCACATAGTTCAATTGCATAATACGGTTTTACGGCTTAGAGGAGACATGCTAGCATAGAATCATAGAATCATAGAATGGTTTAGGTTGGAAAGGACCTTGAAGATCATCGAGTTCCAACCCCCCTGCCATAGGCAGGGACACCTCCCACTAGACCAGATTGCCCAAGGCCACGTCCAGCCTGGCCTTGAACACCTCCAGGGATGGGGCCTCAACAACCTCTCTGGGCAACCTGTTCCAGTGCCTCACCACCCTCAAAGTGAAAAACTTCTTCCTAATGTTCAATCTAAACCTGCCCTCTTCCAGTTTGAAGCCATTCCCCCTTGTCCTGTCACTACATGCCCTAGTAAAAAGTCCTTCCCCAGCTCTCCTGTAGGCCCCCTTTAGGTACTGGAAGGCCGCAATAAGATCTCCCCGGAGCCTTCTCTTCTCCAGGCTGAACAGCCCCAACTCCTTCAGCCTCTCCTCATAGGAGAGGTGCTCCAGCCCTCGGATCATCCTCGTGGCCCTCCTCTGGACACGCTCCAACAGGTCCATGTCCTTCTTATGTTGGGGACTCCAGAGCTGGACGCAGTACTCCAGGTGGGGTCTCACGAGAGTGGAGTAGAGGGGCAGAATCACCTCCCTCGCCCTGCTGGCCACACTTCTTTTGATGCAGCCCAGGATGCGGTTGGCCTTCTGGGCTGCGATCGCACATTGCTGGCTCATGTTGAGCTTCTCGTCGATCAGCACACCCAGGTCCTTCTCCTCAGTGCTGCTCTCCAGCCATTCCCCGCCCAACCTGTAATTGTGCTTGGGATTGCCCCGACCTAGATGTAAGACCTTGCATTTGGCCTTATTGAACTGCATGAGGTTGGCTTGGGCCCACCTCTCCAGCCTGTCCAGGTCCCTCTGGATGGCATCCCTCCCTTCCAGCGTGTCTACCTCGCCAAACAGCTTGGTATCATCGGCAAACTTGCTGAGGGTGCTCTCGACCCCACTGTCCATATCTCCTACAAAGATGTTGAACAGTACAGGTCCCAGCACCGACCCCTGAGGAACGCCACTTGTCACTGGTCTCCACTTGGACATCGAGCCGTTGACCGCAACTCTTTGAGTGCGACCGTCCAGCCAGTTCTTTATCCATCGAATGGTCCATTTGTCAAATCCATGTCTCTCCAATTTAGAGACCAGGATATCGTGTGGGACAGTGTCAAATGCCTTGCACAAGTCCAAGTAGATGACATCAGTAACTGATCAGAATCAGAACTAATCAGCATCAGAACTAAACAGTGATATCACAATGATTCAACTTGCATTGGGTTGGTTACACTTGTCACATTTAGGTTTTCCACAAAATCTGAACAGTAAGCTTGAACTGACCTGACAGTAACCCTCTAATCCACTTGACTTATTTTCTATAGATTAAATTCATTTGAAGAAACGTCATATTTATTCTTTCACATTGCTAAATTTTAAAGAGTCAATTGATAAATTATTTTGAGAGAGGAAAAAAATTGCCCCCATCACTTGCTTTCCTTCAGGGTAGCCTTTATTCAATTAAACAGAATGCATTTAGAGAGAGGAAAGAAGGCAGAAATCAACAGGATAGTCTGCAGTTTATGTCAGATGTAAGGTGGTGTGGATTGTGTGATAACATTCAAAAATCTTTACATTTCAAGAATCTTTAGGGACAGATGTGGCTATGTTCTGTAATTTATGTGTAGAGCGTGTTGTTTTGGTGAGAAGGAGATTTCCTGTACAGCTTTTATATATATTTTCAAGGAAAAAATACAGGAAAGAAGGGTCATTGTCTTCCATTCCTGTGTTTTTTCTAGCAGACCTTACAATTCATCACAAGATGAGGAAAAGACAGCTAGCAGGGAAAACGTGCATGTTACAAGAAAATCCTGAGAGAGCCATAGTTTAAGTTGACTTTTCACTCAGCCAACCAAACTCATTTAAAAATATAAGGACTCAGAGAACTAATGACCCAGGTCAGATGAAAAGTCTCTCTCTCTTTCCAAGAGTAAAGCTTTCAGATTGGTATACAATGATCCATGCTCCAGCAGTCTGAAGAATTTGGGCATACCTTCCTTTCCAACACAGCGTGGGCAGACAGTAATGTGAAATGCATATATATGGAGTTCTTTAAAAGCACTGCACTTTACTGTGCTTTGTTCTTATAGCTAAGATGAAAAAAAAAAAAGACACGCAGAAAATAAGAATAGGAAGAAATTCGAGATATGTTCCATCATGTGTAGATAATGCCATTCTTATCAGTGTCTGATTAACATGGGTTTTTATACATACTTTTATTGGGGAAGACTTTACACACTTACCGAATAAATAATTCTGCAGACTTATGACTGTTAGCAATGAGAATGTATTTGCTCTTGTCTCAATCTCACTTTCTGCAACAGACCTGTTATTTCTTATAGGTAGCATGTAAAAAGGTTTTTTTATTCCTTTCCGTATTTTATTGATACATTGAAGACAGTTATGATGTTCCCCTTAGGTTTTCTTGCTTTCTAGGCTAAGCCACCCCTATTCATTCACCCTCCTGAAGCCCTTTTATTTCCAAGATCTGGCCATTCTCAGTGTTCTTCTCTGGTCTCTTTCCAAGTGGTTCACATCCTTTCTGAATTACAGTACCCCAAATAATACTTAGTGCTCCAGCTGAGGCTTCAAGAGCTTCAAGAAGACTTGAAGGGCCACTTAATGAGTTGTGCAGACAATAGGCCTCCTAGAGTGCCTTTTTCACAACACTATTGGCTCACATTCAGCTTGTGCTCCACAGTAAGCGCATATCCTTTTTTGTTGTTCGAAAGCTGCTTCTTAGCCAGCCCTTTCCCACCCTGTGTTTGTGCAGATGGCAGTCCCTAGTAAATATCTTGCCTGAACAAAGCTGCCACCAGCTCCCAAGAGAAACCCTGTGCAGACCCAGAAAACCGAGACTGACTCAAATATTGAGACAATGAAGCTTTTCGACACTGGGAGAGGTAAAGTATTGAGACCCAGTGTCTCGAAGGATGCCATTCCCGCAGAGCAGCGAGGGGACCCAGCACAGGCTCCCTGGAGCCATGGCAGGGTTGGAAAGAACTGCTGAATTCACAACAGTGAAAAGGAGCATGGAATTGATACCTATATCGGGAAACTTTATATAAAACAGTAGCATGTCAGAATGAAAAGAGGGTCTTTGGGAATAGAGAGGTAACTCCCCCTTCTCTGGAGCTGCCCTTTCACCAGAAGTTCATTTTCAATTCACTTAGTGGTGACAGATTTACTAGAAGAGGCTAAAGGAGCTGCATCCCTCCTTTTCAACCCCCCTTACACATACACACACATGCACACACATGGAGGTTGGCACAGGAGACACACCTAGTCATGGAAGACAAACTTTCCCCTGTTTACAGTTGCTTCCTAAATATCCTGTGGCCCTGTCATCAACCCTCTCGCTTCCATTACCTCCTGTGGCTGTAATTATTGTTTGCTAAATGTGATTCTGACAATCTGTCCTTCAGAGGGGTAAAGCACATAATCTAAGCAATAATCTTTCCTGTGTCATGTCAGCTTTTGTAATGAGGATCATGGCCAAAGGAGTATTCAAACAGATGCAATTCTGTTACCAACATTTTAATTTCCTTTCCCTTTACCACTTTTTTTTCCTCCCTTCATCTAGACGTAATAGCTTCATGCCGAAACTTGGTTCTCTGTGGAGCAGATAGGCAGAGGTGAACTTACAAGCCACTGAAGAACAGACTGAATGTGTAATGTATGTGTAATGGCATTTTTTAAATATAAATTAAAGAGGAGAGGAGGAACAGATTGCTGCCAAATGGTGAAGGCTGCAACTAGTAATGGAAGAATTATTTTCATGCATTTAAGAGAAAGTGCTGAAGTGCTGAAGAGTTTTATAATCTGTTTTATAAAGTACTTGACAATGTCCTTCTACCATAAACCTGGCCAGAATAATTACTGCATTCCTTGGTTATTCTCAGCAAGTTAAAATATAAGCTCCTCCTTTCCCCGTATGAAGAGTCGTGATTTCTGCCCCTTCAGAGGGAATGAACTCATTCTCCTCCTGCTCATTCCATCATATGGCCTCCTCCAAGCAGCTGAGGGCCAAATAAAATGCAAGTGTTTTCTGCTTGCCGTTCTTTTTCCCAGAGCTTGGAAGGGCTTCTGGGCCCTTTCTCTCCTGCTTCAAATTTGTAATGAGCCTCTGCCAAAGCACAGGTCAGCAGTTTGCCCAAGTTCTTTTCTTTGACTTAATCCTCCTGACAGGCACAGGTCCAGTGCCTCATGAAGATCCTCATTAAGTACGTCTGCCCTGTTTCAGTCAGGTGAACATTGTCATGTTGATGAAATAGCCCAGAGGAACTGCTCAGGCACAGCTTTATTACTTACACTGAAATACCGCATCTACTAGTCTTGGCAGAGAGGGGTGGTGTTTCTCTGAAGCTCCCCACTCACCAGATGGAGTGCAGCAACTCCAGCAGCATTTCAGCCATCTTCTTTTGGAAAACAGCACTGACAACCAGGTCAATAAGCAGTTATAAGGCATTTGAGCACATACTCCACTTTTATTGCTCCATTAATGCTGTCTCTATAAAAGATATTTGTTTTTTAATGAATACCTTGCAAGACATTGTAGAAAAACTCTGACTACCAAATGCACGAACAAACATTTACATCAGATGTTTGGGACTGTTCTTTCAGAGGAGCCCTTGCCCCTCCAAATGTTGCAGAAGATCTGGGCAGCCAACACATGGCGTGTAGTGCTGCCTGTGAAATCCTCGATGGCTGAAGAAATATCGCATCAGAAGTGTCCTCTCTGACTTGGCAGAAAGCTGCATGGTGTACCAGGACAGCTTATACAATAACAAGGGGAGGAGTGCTCACGCAGCGTTTCTTCAGCTATTTGCTCATGTGAGCGTGAGAGAGGGAAGTCTTGTAGTTTTATCTTTTGCACCCTTTTGGGGAATGATCAAAGGTAATGGCCAGGTGCAGGTTTTTATTTTTCCAGAGCATGGTTATAGTGCTTTCTGCAAAACAAGGATCATGTTTCAAAGCCTCTTTTCTAAAGACTGTGTTAGAAACTTAGAGGTATACAGCAGGTACAGAATCTCAAAGGGACTATTACAGTCATTTTAGTTGTGGAGGTGACAGAAATTCAATTTTCTGATCTCCCAGCATTTTCTGCAAATTTATTGTGAGTGGGCTACAGCGTATGTAACTGAGACTAAAGTACAAAGCATCAGTACTTGGGAATGCGGAAAAACATTTAATGGTGGTCATAGATGTAGCAAGAGCCAAAAAGATGTCATTAATGTCAAGCAGGTTACATACTTGTAACTTACCTATTTCTTCAGGAAACAAAGTTTTCTCCAAAATACTGAAGTGTGTAATCCTACAGGAATAAACTGGATTTGCCCAAAGCAGTCGAGCGCTTTGATCACCTCTCATCAGTCCTCCCATCCCCCACCAACAGGATAACACTACTTGAACTTAGGCTTAGTTTTCAGAAGTCCATAATTACACCCTGTTATGTTATTTACTTCTTAATACACCTTGACAAAGCTAAACTTGGTCAAAACCAAGACTTTCCTAAGCATGCAAAAAGTAATTTCCTTTCAAACACCTGTGGAATAAAATCTCCTAAAAATAACTAAGGTCCAAGATACAGCAAAAATGCCAGGCAAAAGCAGGTCCTTCTTTCTCATGGCTCGAGGTCCCTTCACCTTGACTGAATGCTGGAGGACATAGCTTATTTCTTTTTCTAGATTTCCTGCCTATTAAGACTCCCTCATTAGTGAGAGAAACCTACTGAGCAATGAAACCACTCCAAAACTGAGTGTTTACTGAAAAAAAACTGGCCAAGAAATCATGGGCAGGAACTGCAGGGTGGCCTTGTGCGCGAGCACTGCCCTTCCCAGCAGGGGAGCTGGATAAATTCCCTTTTCATTCTGCTAATGAAACCCAGGTGAACTGTATCTTTTTGCGAGTCCATCTGGCAGTGGTCACCTAGGTAAAAAGGTCCTAAGCATCCCAGGTTTTTTTGCATTCACTAAAGAGAACGGCAGTGCCGTGGTCAGAACGGAGCATCCTGTGGCTCACAGCTCTACACCATACTGAGCTATTTCCAGCAAAGTCATCAACAGTAGCTTTAAAAGGGAGTTTCTGTATCTCCTGCAACAACTGCTGCCATCTAACCTCGAGATACCTTCCAAGAAAGAACTGTACTTCTGTATTTAAAAATTAAACAGGCCTGACTAACTATCCAGTAAAGTGAAGACGGGTTCTCTTGTTCAAGAAAACGCTGGATGCTGAAAATCCCAAGACCTATACTTCTGTTTCTACCACAGGTTACTTCCCCAACTATTGTTATTTATGCCCCAGTAACACCCCCAGGCAGGAGTTAAAGCTGCATTATTATAGGTACAGCACATTCAACAAAAAGATGACTCATACACCAAAGAGACTAAGATCATCATGACAACAATGTTCTTGTGGTTAATCGTGAATGTTTCGCTTTATCTTCCAGGAAAATTAGAGACAATAACACTGCCTCCTAGCATGTATTTTGAGGCTAGGAAGCGTGGTTCATAAATGTTTGGCAAGTTCTTGATTTTTTAGGTGCAGGGTACTGGAGGAGTATAAAGTAATACATAAACTTTCCCTCCAGAGCAAAATAAGCATTGTAAAGAAATTATGTAGCACATGTAGCTGTTGCAAAATAAGCAACTGTAATATTTCGGAATTTTTTCCGCACGAATATTGAATAATGTGTTCTTTAAATGACCCCAGGGTGTTACAGTAACTGAGACCACATTCCTTCACAAGTCATCACGGCGCTTTGGTTTATTAATAATTATACTACAATGTTCAGTAGGTTACAGTAATGCTGGAAATCTCTGTCTCTTGTACACCCTCACTGTTAGATCATCAGTTTGACAGTGAAATACCCCAAATCCCAAAGCAGCTCAGAAATATATGTCTTTCAGCAGACATTAAAATTACTTGGTCCTCAACCAGGTCTCTCTGGCTTATCAACAGCCAAAATTTCACAGCAGATGTGTCTGCTATTTAAGACTTCTGTTTGCCAAAGTGTTCTTCTGGCTGGGATCAGCCCCTTGGGTGCTGTGCTGGAAAACTTGCCAAAAAAAGGGGGGACTTGTACTACATTTGGATCCTTCTGTCTTTTCCTCAGATTTCATTTTTAGTTTGATCTTCTGTCCTGAAAAAAGTGAAGGAAATGACAATGAAGGTCAACAATTATAACACATGAGGTTCACGTGACATATTTGCATAATAAATATCTCTTCTCACAAGCTCAAAATTTCCCATGCTGTAAATTTAATTACGTACAAGACGAAATTTGGAAGCAAACTTGTTCTCCTTTATGTTAAGCTATTAGACGTTCAGTCACCAAATGCAACAATAGAGAAAGCAGTTGCGACAATTATCTGTCCACTATTTTTTTCCTTTTTTCTTTTTTTTTTTTAATTTTAATTGGTTACTACTGCAAGACCTTCTACATTCTCTGCTAATTTTCCTTGCAAAGTATTTCCACATCGATATCCTCCACATGGTAGCAAAGTGGTTGCAGGCCTGTGCAAAAGAAAAAATGATTGATAGTGTACTGTAAGGCTAATCCAAAGCTTACTGAGGTCGATGCAATTCTTTGCTTTGGCTTCTGTTGGTTTAGGGATCAGACTCTAAAGCAGTGCTTGAGAAATCTTAAAAGTTTATTTTAAATAGGAAAAGATGAACTGCAAGCCAAACAGTTTATTCAAGAGAGAGCGAGAGAGAAGAGCAAGGCAAAGATTATTCTTGTCTCCGTGCTGCAGACTGTAGAAGAACAATTCTGTTCATAGTTTTGATTTATAAATAACTTCATTGCCAATCTGAAAAATCTTTTAAAAAAAACCCCAAAAACATTCACAAGAAGCAATACTAAAACCATGAAGAAATCTCGTACCTCCTGAGGCAATAAACACTGTGAGTTCTTAAACACATGATATTGTGGTTTTAGAATTTAGAATTTCTCCCTTTTTGGTAATTCCCATGAAATTAGCAATTTTGGACTACTGAAAGCACTTTAGACCTCTCATGTATTTTGAGATCCAAATTTCCATTGTGTACTTAATTTATCCCAACATTCTTTATTGAAAGCAACAAGATAACTGGATCCCACTATCTGTTCGGCCCATCTCAGTGATTCTGCTCTTCTTTTGCTTTATCTGGCTGCATTTTCCAAGACCTGTTTCACATTAGGTGGAGAACTCCTGCCTTTGGAACGGCTACTGGCGGGCTTAAAAGTTCATTCTGGCAAAGAGTGATTTAAAAGCAGATTCCTGTGTGTTAATGGACTCCTTCTTCCTTATAAGAAAACAGTGGAGCACAGATTTTCTCACCCCACATCAGACTGTATCGTGTCTCTAACAGCAGCCAGCTATGGGTGCATCTGACAAACACACAACAGGCAATCAGAGACGCATGAACCCATTGAGAAGTTTCCCCTGGCTCTGGCCACCAGGGAGTTGACTTACGTTGTAAAGCTTGAGGGTTTTACGCTCTTAACGTTGTGGCCTACAGTTCTGTGGGTTGATTATATATTTTTAAATTATTGTTCATACATTTGTTCTCATATTCATTGGAAGTTCCTTACTGCTGTAATACAAGAGGAAATAAATATCTTGGTTACCTCTTCCAGAAGGTTTCATGTGTTTTTCTTCAGCCTCACCTTATGTATCTATGCTAACAGGAAACAGGTCCAATCTCTTTGATATTTCCTTCCCCTAAAAAAGTCTAAAGAAACCACTTTAGACTTTACAGCAGTGTCACATGCTTTTGTATAATTTTATCTGTGAGTACTACACAAAATGTCGCGACTAGAACTGGGAATAATATTCCAGCTAGGAAAATCTTATTTATTTATCCAGTGGCACTGTAATCTCTTCCATTTCACAAACTCATTTTATTTCTTACCAGGTTTGCCTGGCATTAGGCGAATGTTATTGTGAGTCAGTTCATTTCCCAGGCTGAACTTTCTCACTACCTTGAGAGGGTTTTCAGCCATCTCGAGTTTTGATTGATTTTGAATGGTGTGTGTCACCACTTCATTATTCCATGAGCTTTGCCAGCTCTGAAAAGCAAACAAACAAAATGTAAAATCAATTGTAGGATTCTTAAGGCACTCTGCTGCTAATTCTCATGTAGCACTTTTTCTCCTCAGGAAAATAATGTTTAAATTATATCACATTTCTTCAAATCTTATATTTTTTTCCAAAGACATACTCTTTGGCAAAATGAAGGCTATTACTTCTGCATGTGATCTAAAGGATCAACGAAAAGAGGGGAAAAGAAATCTGCTAGTTCAATAAAATAATTCTGCCAGAGGAAAACCATAGCTAATGTCAGATTAGTGTCAAAGCCTCCCTGTGCTACTTGTGCCTTGCCTTTCCTTGAGGCTACCTTTCACAGAGGGATGGTGGGCTCTCACCAGCAGCCTACCTCCCACTTTAACTCCTCATTTTCGAGCAATGCTTCCTCTCCCTGCCTGTAGTAACACAGTGGCAGACACAGCAACACATGAATCATGTGGAGTAGGAATCTTTAATTTTCTGAGTAATTGCACTGAGAAGCTAAAGCGCAGGCTGAGTGCAGGATGTCTCTCATGGTATCCCCTGCCAGAGGCTTCCCTCCATGCAGCATGGAAACAACTCAGGTACCTCTCTTTCCAAAGAGAATACCTGCCTTTTGTTCATACATGAGTATTAATCACTTTTATAGTTTATAATGTATATCCTAATACATGCAACAATGTCATCGCTGTCAAGAAATCCATGCGAAAATTATTTACTGAGGATTATTTATACATCAAAAGTTGTTGCAGGAAAGTTCACCTGTTTAGATTTACCAAGATGAAAGGCAAACCAACATTAAGGACATAGTTCATAACAATATCAGCCACAGTAACTGAATAATACCACCATACGACCAGTTGCAACCTTTTCTAATCCTAACCCAAGCTTGGAAGAAAAGGCCAGTATCTCAAGAGGACAATTGACACTGTGATGTTTAACAGCTATACAATTAGGTATTTATTACATATAATAGTTTCCAGCTACCCATTAAGAATTCATGTATTTCACTTTATTTATTACTCTTGAGCATATGTTTCTAAGCATGTGTATGTATGTGTCCAGAAAAAATAAACACATCTTGCTTGAATCCAAAATTTAAGGTAGAGTTCCTTGGGACATTCGAGCTATCAGTATCGAGCATTGATACTTGAAATCTGGAAAACAGTATTCAGCAACTGTTAAAATTACATCCAACATTCAGTAGTGGATTCAGAGACCAAATTTTCTTCACTCACATTCAGAGAAAAATTTGGTTTGATGTCTTATAGGCTTTTATTTTAGTATAATCTATGTTTAAAAGCTGTATGGAAAAACAAACTTTTGGTGAGCTCTAAATTTTAACATACATTTTAATTTGTTGAAATTAAATTTTATTGTTATATCACAACAGGACAGTTATTTTTGTAGATATATTTCTTGTTTTGTTGCAAAATAGAAGCTGACTTCATTTTCCATGCTTGAACTCTGAAAATGACCACATTGGAGACTGCAGTCAAACTGCACATCAACCTAAATCTTAAACAAGCATTCAATTATACACTGGCCAACGTGAATTCACCACAAATTGCATTGCTTTCTGACAAATGCTGCCAGAGCAAAATTAAAATAACAGAAATGGAGATTATTTTAGCAGTACTGCCTTTACAATCAAAATTTTTACAATCTCAATAGTAGAGGTTAATATAATATAAATTAATGTGTTTGGCTTTATAGTAAAAGGGTCATATCTTGGATCATAATCTTTCTTTTGAAGAAAATCCTGCCTTTCAGAAACCAAATATGTAAGAACTGTAACTTTCTATCTGGCTTTTCTGACCCAGTCATGGTTCCTATCATCCCAGAGTTGATATAATGTCTGCTCTTTATTTTCTAAGTAATATCTAAATGTTTCAAATTTTATGGTTCTTCTGAGCAAAAGTGAAATGAAAGAAGTTACACTGTATCTCAAAAGTTCTCATGTTGATATATAGTAAAGAATACAGTGAACTTATTGTTGTCCAAGATTTTTAACCAAGTTTACTTAGCTCTGTGAAAAGAAAACCCTATCTCAAAACTGAACAATAGGTTTCATGCGGAATTCAAGGGTAATGTAGTAAAGTTCTTTTTTTATGGCTTACATCTTCTTTTACAGAGCAGATTGGATTATGGCAAAGATTTTGTCCAGCTTTAACATTCACTGTTCTTTTTGTCTTCCAAAACTGAATTCCGCAGCTGTCAAGAAAATACTGTGCATTCAGCAAAAGTCTGACTTTTAGAGGTAATGGATCCAGTGAAACATGAAATCCAGGTCCACACAGCACCGCACAATGCTGGTTATGGTTTTCAGCAGAGCTGATCTCTTATTCCAAGTCACCTCCATCAAAAGTCATTGTATTGGGAGCACGCCTGGATAAACACACTTCTTTTGTTGTTTGAGACCACCGAGTCCCATATGCTGCATGTGAGACTCAGTTTACTGCCTCCCACCCAAAATCCTTGCCCCGGTGCCTGCATCTCCCCATTTGCAGTGTGGTGCCTCCACCTCTCTCCTTTTCCTCATGACCGTCATCCGCCAGCCAAAACCCACTGCGGCCACGGCCATGGCAGACCGTGTGCTCGAGGGCTGTGTCCCTGTGCGTTTGGTACAATCCCCAAAATACTCGTCTAACGCATTTGTCTCAAGCATTTAAGTGGCTTAATGTGTCGGCAGTTTTCAGTGTATGCACAAAACTGAATGTCTGCAGTGTTTAAACCGAGATTAGGCCTGCAGCACGCTGCATTTATAGTCTATGTGCTGCTATTTTTAGTGAGATCGGAATATATGCTATTCAGCTTAATAATAAACATTAGTACTCGTTAAAGGGAATAAAAACATTGGAATGCTGATGTCTTTTTAACTAATTTTTTGGCTGGCTCTCTGCAATGTAGCGGGTGACGGAAAATCATAGCACGCCAATGGCAATGTAACAATTTCCTCTACAGCAACGCGCTCCTACATGACATCCTGATGTGGAAGAAATGATATTTTGCAACCAAAACATTATCTGAAAAGCAAAAACTGCTGTGTACATCTAACTTAGAAGTTAGGAAACTTACTGTTTTCCTAACGTCATTCCTAGTCTTATTAAATATTTTTTGAATAAAGGGCATAAACAGCAAGAGAGAAATGATCCATAGTGATACTGAAACAATACAAACCCTTAAATACTCAAGTCCTCTCCTGGCAAATTTTAGTTTTTATTTCTGTTGCTTTGATTTAAATAATATAAAAATAATAGACTAAAGTTTGCACTGCTTTTACAGAGAAATTGCTGCATTCAGAAAAAAAAACCCAAACAAAATAAAGCATGATTATGGACACATAAAAGTAAGAGACATGCAGCAAGTCAAAAGAAGCAATTGAAACTCATAGGAGGAAAACGAGGGCAGGAAATACCCTTATAAATTTAATGTTCATCAAATAATGTAAAGAAATAGGAAGGGGATGAACACTGTAATACTAAAAAATAATGCAACTGTGAGGGCTAGAGAGTTGAACTAAAAGAAGCCAACAACAACCTTTGTGCAAAGAGTACAGTGTAATGGCTACTGAAATCTGCAGACCCAACAAACAATTATCTACTTGTACTATACATCGCTCATTTTAATAAATGAGAAAAAATATGAACTATTGAAATATTCAGTAAAAAGGGACATGTAACAAACTGCACAGAAAGTTTAAAAATTTGCAGAGGAAAACATTCAGTCTAGATGTTACTGTCCTGTCAATCTAACTATTAAATAAATACATATCCATGAGTAGCACACACATGTGAAGAATAAACATCTGAAGATAAATCATACAGGCACAATGGCACACAGAGTAAAAACTTTGCAAGTTTTAAGAGCTAGGTAATTCTGGGAGCACAAAAAGGCATGATGCCGAGTAATTCCCCAAAGTTAAAGCACAATGAGGGGAAAAAAAAAAGAAGAGAAAAATGAAGTTGGGGTATCTCCAGCCTGGATGAGCAATTGAGTGTAATTTTTTAGAAGTATAATCTTGGGCCTATATGTCTGAAATCTATATAAGGTCGGCAGCCAATATTTGAGTCTTTCATTGGATCAGGCTGTTTCACTCAATTCTCAACAGCTGCCAGAAATCTTTGTATATGATACATTTTGCCTTGAGTTTTTTTGTTTTGCTTTGTTTTACAGATTTGTAGGTGTTTATTATCATTTCCTCCTGTGACTCCAGTCTGCTACGCTGATACGCCAGTAATGAGTGAACTCAAAACAGTAGGGTGTTTTTGTGAATTGCAAAATCAAATATTTTGCACATAATGAGCTATTTTTATAACACAAGCTGTTGCACCTCCTGTGCCTATGTTCCTATTTCTAAATTGGTCAACAGCACGTATAGCACATTGTAGAGTCTGAGAGCTTTTCAGTTTGAGGCATCCAGAAACTCCAAGCCTTATCTGGCGCAGTGAAGGATCCAGGCTGGGAGATCCACCGGAAAGTGCCAAAATGAATCATGTGCTGTTTGACCGACCTCAAAGGGACAGGGGATATCAGGAACATGTCTGCATCATATGGTGGGGATCCCAGGGGCTACTTGATGGATGAGCTATGAGCAGATGCGGTGAGGACCCTCCAGTAGCCCCTTACATGAATCCCAGCTCCTTTACAGAAGTTGTTTCCCTGACCGGGGGCTGGGAGCCATAGCTGAGGTAATGCACAAAGAACTCCTGTCTCTCATCCTTTTTGGATGCTCACTAATGACTTCATCTCACTGGATGATTCACAGTGACTTTCTTAAGAACTCGGTGGAACAAGACGTTAGGTCAGATTTGGGGGTGTATGGAAATACATATATTGAATGAACTGCTAAATGGACCGTGCTAACAGCTCTCCTGTTCCCTCTCCTGAGTAGTCTGACTATAGCCTGATTCCGTGTAAGGTACTGGTGCTCCCTGCACCTCCTGGGAAATGAGTGAGAGGTTTAGGTCTAGCCCCATCAGCTACAAGGGCTGTTATGTATAGAGTCATAGAATTGTTCAGGTTGGAAAAGACCTTTAAGATCACCGAGTCAAACCGTTAACCTAGCACTGCCAAGTCCACCACTAAAGCATGTCTCATGTCTTTTGAACACCTCCAGGGATGGTGACTCAACCACTTCCCTGGGCAGCCTGTTCCAATGCTTGACAACCCTTTTGGTGAAGAAATTTTTCATAATATCCAATCTAAACCTGCCCTGACACAACTAGAGGCCATTTCCTCTTGTCCTATCGCTTGTTACTCGGGAGAAGAGACTGACCCTCACCCCAGGCAGTTGTAAAGAGTGATAAGGTCTCCCCTGAGCCTCCTTTTCTCCAGGTTAAACAACCCCAGTTCCCTCAGCTGGTCCTCAAAAAACTTGTTTTCTAGACTTTTCATCAGCTTCATTGCTCTTCTTTAGATATGCTGCAGCACCTCAAGGTGGGGCCTCACCAGTGCCCAGTACAGGCGGAAGATCCCTTCCCTAGACCTGTGGCCATGCTATTCCTGATACAAGCCAGGATGCTGTTGGCCTTCTTGGCCACCTGGGCACACTGCTAGCTCATATTCAGCCAGCTGTCAAACAACATCCCCAGGTCCTTTTCCACCAGGCAGCTTTCCAGCCACCCTTCCCCAGGACTGTAGTGCTGCATGGGGTTGTTGTGACCCAAGTGCAGGACCCAGCACTTGGCCTTGTTTGACCTCATACCATTGGCCCATTGGTCCAGCCTCTCCAGATCCCTCTGTTGAGCCTTCCTACCCTCAAGCAGATCAACACTCCCACCCAAATTGGTGTTGTCTGCAAACTTATTGAGGGTGCACCCAATCCTCTCATACAGATCATTGATAAAGATTTTAAAGAAAACAGGCCATAATACCGAACCCTGGGGAACACCACTTGGAACTGGTTGCCAACTGGAACTGACTCCATTCACCACCACTCTTTGGGCCCACCCATCCAGCCATTTTTTTAGCCAGTGAAGAACACACCTGTCCAGGCCATGAATAGCCAGTTTCTCCAGGAGAATGCTGTGGGAGAGTGGCAGTATGTTTGCTACCTGCCTGGAGAAGAAAATCCAGCCACTTTTTTGGACGCGTTTGCAGAGCACACGCAGTTAAACTGTATTATGCAGCAGCTCTGACAAGTCTGGCCTGTGCAAATGGAACTGCAAGTGTGCAGTTAGTTCAGCCTATTTGGACATGACAAGAGTTGCAGAAATGTACAGATCACCTGCAAGGTGTTGAGCAGTATACCCAAAGGGTCCTGTGTCTGACTTGCTCCACACACATAGTTAATCTCCAGTTGCTCAGGGGGCCAAAGCTGTGTCTGGATACCACCACCCTGGCTGCTCAACTAGGGGGGGGTCTTTTGCCAACAGTCCATACTCACAGCCAGAGGAGTATGGGCCCGAGTGAAATGGAGAGAAGAAATGCTTATGAAAATTGTGTGCTCCATTTGGTGTGCTAAATCTTACGAAGGAAGTAAATGATTAACCCTCTGATCAGATGTTGCTTGTCTCTTCATTTCGCTTTTATGTGTTTATACACTTGCACTCATACCAATGCATACATGGCCAACCTCCACTCCCACACAACACTGCTTGTGTCACCTCGGCACTTCCATCCTCCCCACCTCTTTATTGTTTTGTAGATGCTTGATATACTTTTGTATATCTGCTCTTTACAGAGCACAGACTGCAGGCAGAGGCAGTGCTGCAGAAGAAATGCAGGCTTAGCCGCAGCTAAACAAACAGATTGGTTGAACAGAGCCCTGAAAAAGCACACAAAGTGCAGACTGAAATGGGAGCAGTTTTTGTAAGGCAAGGATTACAACTTGGGGGCAGGTGGTGTCAAGAATGTAGGAGTGAGCAGTTGGAATCAAGTTAAAACAGGTTCATAATCTATGGGAGAGGTGGGGTTCTGAACTTCGCGAGTGGTAGGAAAGAGGAAGGTGTTGAACTGGGAAAGTAGATGTAGTGTCAGCGAAGAAAGTGACGACAAGTCAAAGGACAGCTTTTCTTATTCAAGAGCTGCAGTCTGTGTGACCAAAGTGAGAAAATGGTAGGGAATGGGGCAGAAAATGTCTGAATTAGAGGTTGGAAAGACGTGTTGGGATGGAACAGGAAAGGGGCACAGTGGAGTTTGGGAAGGAACGGCGTCAAAAGGTGAATGAGATCATAAAAAAGTGAAATTCAGTTTCCCTCCTTGCTGAAGTTTGTTGCCTTTTATTGAAAAATGAAATACTTTGAAAATCAAGAGGTTTCCTGCTTTTAGACTGAGAACTAAAAAACGCCAGAGCATCTTTATTTAATAATGCTGTATCTGTGTCTGAGCTACTTCATTGTCTTCTGTGATTGAGCTTGATTGTATAATCTTATGATGCACAACACTGGCCGCCCAAAAGGCTCATAAACCCATTAGGCTTGAAATGAGAGGGAAAGTGGAGTTATTCAAGAATTTTCTATTTGGAGNGCTTGAAATGAGAGGGAAAGTGGAGTTATTCAAGAACTTTCTATTTGGAGAACTGAAGGCAAGCACTCTAGTGAGTTTTAAGATGTGCTTGATATCTTTGTTTTCGTGAACATGATCCTACAGCATTTTCATTGCAATAGACTCTGTGAGTGTTTTCCTGGGCGCAGAAAGTACTTTCACACTCAGATGCCAATGAACTATGAGAGCACCATGCATCAAGCTGAAATGCTGTCAGGCACACAGAAGGGCTAAAGATCATGAGAAACTAGAAATACAGATCAGCTGCCCTATCAGGTTATTTCTAGCTAGAAAACAACTTTACTCTTTAGAAACATTATGGGTCTTGCACTTTTTTTGTAGGAAATTCACGAGATTTTTCAGGAAAAGTGGATATTTCTACATGTGTTTTTGTTGGGTCCTGAGTCAGAAGACACACAAAAAGGAAAGAATTGTCCCATCTCATCTAGTTCTCCTCATTTCTGAATAAGTGCTATTTTTCATTGCCAGAAAAAGAAGCAAGAGTGAGGATGTTACACTGAACACAGCAGACACCAGGTAAATGTAAACATTGTTCTGGATTCTGCCAACAGCGGAATGCTTCACCACTGGACTGATTGATGTGACTCCCATGCAACTGAGCTTTGCAAAGACTCTGTTATGGCCCACAGATGTGATTTTGTGTTGACATCACTGAAACAAATCAAATTCCAAGGCAAGGCTGTGAAGGCCAGCACAAAATCTAAATCAACCATATCTTAGACAGAAACATACCACTGAAATAGATTGCTTACGTTGTTTAAGTTTAGCTTCAGCTAAATCACCACAATACGCCCTTGCAAGAAAAGCAGCCTACGATATCTTGCGAGGTACAATGAGGTGCAAAATTACATCTACTCAGGAAATGAAGACAGTTCCCTTGGAAAAGGTGACCTTTCTGAACAAGGGTGTTGGTTAAGCACAATATCCTCAAGAATGGTGGAGTACAGGCTCCAAATTTACAACAGTAATACATTGTTAATGACAATTGACAACTTTTAAACATTGTCTGGGCTTTGTATCAGAAACGCAGGTGATTTTCTTAGCTATTAGTTGTAGCAAACAAAGAGTTGAAAGTTGGATTTTTGTTGCTCCCTTAATCCATGGGTATTTCTCTACAAGTGTGCAACACTTGCAAGAATGCATTATTGGTCGTGATAAGTTCAAATCTCAAGCGCGAGCTTGACTAACAGGCTGACAGGACTGCCTCTATGCAGTCCTTTTGCACTGAGAAAAGGTCCTGTAGAAACACCTCATATCTGACTCTGCAACAGATGGGCACACTTCTGTTCCTAGACTATGGCCTGGCCAAAAGCACATCACAAACCTTAAATACGTCCAGTTCTTCTAAGTGACTTTTTTTCCAGTGTGTATCCAAAGGGGTTTTTTCGAACACCTGTGTCTTAGCATACACAAATGACAACATACAGTTAAGCAGGTGTTGCTCAGTTTGCCAAATCGCTTACCATGTGATATAACATGCCAAACAGAGATCCAAAGGGATTCATTATTTCAAAACTCACATCAAATGAAACTGGGAAATATTAGTCTTACAGGTAAGAAGGAACTTCAGTATGAATTGTGAATGATGAAATCTAGATACTGGCGTTGTGTTGTGTTGTGTTGTGTTGTGTTAGCACAGCCAAATAAGTTAGCATAAGAATTAAAATAAGTGCAATAGCCTTTTCCAATACTTCCCTCCTTTTGCAGTGCAGTTTCAAATTTATATTAGCTTACCCTTTCAAAACCATTCCTAACCACTACATAGGTATTTCTCTCTCCAGATAAAATTAATTATTTCTGAGTGGCATTTCAACAGCCCTTGAGCAGATGTTTTCAGTTTTAAATGGAGCCTGCAGACTCAAAACTGATTTGCTGAAATTTTTTTCACCATTGAAGGGAAGTTAATGAGTGTCTTCTAGAGCACTCCTTTCACCTTCAGTCAATTTACTGCTGTACAGTGTTTGCAGCCTGCATGGAACAGTAGTCTCATCTTTTAAAAATCTCAAAGGTTAGTAACAATTCACTCCTGACTTTTCATATGAAAATTACTGCTTGTCATATTTTTTCCCTAGAACATGATGAAACTTCTATGGTATCATTTTATCTGGATGACTAACCAAAAGATTTGGCATAAAATTTATTTAAACTGCTTTTGCATTAAAGTAACTGGAAGAGAGCCATTCCGTGATAAGCCACTAGAAGACATATTATTTGCTGCATCAGTAATGAGGCCTAATAATTAGACGATTGTGTCTATGAATGAACTTTTAAAATGTTTCTGAAAAAGATTTTAGTTCTTTTAATAGAGTTACACCAACAATTAATTCTTCATTTAATATTTTCAGTGTGCTTGAAGTGAAGCATAGCAAAACTGCTTGGAATTAACAATAATAATCAGTGGGTCTTATTCTGAGATCTTGCTAGCCCTATATCACAACTTCCAAACCACTCCACTCAGCAATAAAAGACCATGACAAGTCCACACATCTGCTGATTTATAGGCTTACATTTGATTCTGTGTGTCGTTGTAGCACCACTGGATTGCCCATGTGTGTAAAGCATACGATGAACAATGTTTGGTGTTTCCAACTTCACTGAACTGGAATACTGATCTCCAAATTTGAGGGGCTCGATATTGGACCAGGATAAGAATCTTTCCTACATTCAGAGCCTCCACTGTAGGTAAAAAAAAAAGCAAAACAAAACAAAACATTTTTCATCTGTCTTTTAGCTACAAATATGATGACAGTTTGGATCTTCTCTGGCCAAAGGGTGGAGACTGCTGCCCTCTGATGCCTCACTGGTATGTGAGATAGAAATGATAATCCATCACATTTCTAGTGAATAAATGATAGACTGCTCATTGCTCTGCGCCTTGTAGATTTACCTACAGCAGATAATAAAATTCAGATGTGTTTACAAAGCACTAGCCTAATCAGAAAAAACAGTCTGCTGGTAATGACCACCCACGGTATGAGGCAATGGAGACACAGGCTTCTGTCAGGATTAGCACAGGACTTTGGCCAGAGTATCAGGGACTGAGAAGAAGGTCTAAGAAACTGAGCAGTACTTTTCCCAGTATAGGTCATCCCTGAAGAACAGGATAGCAGTAATTGATACTCTAGTTAATACTAATGCTACCCATAAGCAGTAGATAAAAGAAATTCTGCTATTGCTTTTAGTAGCATGTGGCACTTGCTCTCTTCTCCTCCTGTACAGGTACAACATAAATTGGTGAGATCAGCACTGAAAAATTGGATCTGGATGTGCCCAATCTGTAGCAAATAAGGCTATAAATCTGATATTTAAAAAAAAGCAGGAGCATGGAAGAAAAGCTTTTAAAAATACATGCTACAAATAAAAAACATCACCACCAACAAAAAAGTAAAGGTTTTTAGATAAATATGATACTTGAAAAATGTTTGATCGAATGTATTTTGGAATGCAGGTTACATAAGGAACTACTCTACATCTCTTGTTAAGTCTCAGAGATTTTTTTAAGGATGTTTCTCCAGTTTCCATAATTCAAACACAGATTGTGACTCAGTACTTAAAGCTTGGGCCTGTATTCTGATACCTTTACTCAAGTTGGATCCTGTCTTACTCTTCAGTTAACTTTCAGTAATTTCAGTGGGACTGTTCATAATGTAAAGTTGATTGGATCTAAAACAAAGACATAACTTCCATACGAGTAGGCAGGTCTTGCTGTTCTATGAGAACATCAGTGTCTTTTAAGGAAGTATCAACTACAAGTTTCAGCTCCTCATCAGGCTGCACAGGTTTTCAGGCAGGGATATCTTAAAAACTTTTATATATTATTAAGGAAAGATCTGCTGTTTTTTCTTGTGTGTTGGCCAAACCTCAACAGCACTTCTGTGAGCTCCAGATGCTGTTATGCCCAAAATTTCAGTGCACTGGATTCCCGTAACTAGGACCAGCTCAGACATGAGTAACACACTCCCCAACAGCTTTCTAGTCCATAAGCTTAAAGAAACAACTGCCTCACCTAGCAGCACTGCATACTTTGGTCCAAATATTACTTTAAAAAATATATAAAGAAGCACAGTAATTTTTGGCAAGCTTTTTGAGACTTATTACTCCTGCCAATTGCAGACTGTGGGAGTTTTGAAAGCAAAAATTAGGCAGCTCAAGAGATGCATGGTAAAGCTCCTAATGATGTTCTGCAGTCCTCCACCATTTTAAGAAAGGAATCTTTTTTTCTCTCAAAGTTGGAATTAAAACAGATTTAATTAGTTTATACACTGGGAAATATATTTGAACTTTATATATATAATGAACTTTAGTTCATCTAATTTCAGAAGAAATTAAATTAGTAAAAAATTTAATTTTTAATTAGAAATTAAAATAGTAAAAAAAAATGCGATCACTTAACAGAAATGAATGGGCTAGGTCCTTTATTCTGATTGATTTTAGAGTATGCATCTGATGCATCTGTGTTGGGCCAGTCCAGGTTTGTTTTCTTGTCTTCACTGCAATCTGACATAACACAGAGCACCTCACAGGAAAAATCTCGGCGGACCGGAGGGAACCATCCCTGCACTGAGTGCCAGCACCATTACAGCTGTACAAAGATGAGCTTTAAGCCACCTGAGCCTGTAACTTAAGACAACAGTGTGTGGCTTAACTGCACTGTGAGACCTTGCCAGAAAACCATAGGGCTTGAAGACTGCACAATCTTCCTGGGGCCATAAATGCAATTGTAGCAGACACGTTAATACCACCAACTGCAGTACTGACACCAGTCATTTTACTGCAGTTTTATTCAGGCATGGACGAGGGTTGTTCATGTGCTCAGAATTTGCTTTTTTGTTTTAAAATTTGTTTATCTTTCTCAAAGTTTATCGCTGGCACCTGAGTTTTCTTTGTCTTGCAACCAATGTTATAAATATTCCCTAAAAATGGTATCATTTGGAACACGTCTGAATGGAAAGACCATGAATTATATAAAAAAAGAATTGACTAATGTTGTAGTCTCTGACCTTTCTTTCTCTGATGATAATGAGAAAGAATCTCATTACGTTGTTACTGTCATATCTAAACAGTGCAGCAGGTTTTCCCATTTGATTTTTATTGGAGAGGCGTGATTACAGACAAAAGGTAAGTGCTTTAAAAAGTTTAACATAAAATATATGGGGTTTATTTGTTTGTTTAAAAAAAAAGAGAAGAGGCAAGATTTTTATAGAGCAAGTGTTGACTAAGTCTTGGTACTAAACATCATATGAGTTTCTTAAACACAACTAAATTCCCAAACCTGCAAAGCTGACCAAAAGTCCATAGTTAATAAATGTAAATTTCAGTGGTTCTTTGACTTGGAAGTCGTGAGCTAAACAAACTTTTGTAATTAGTTATAACAGAAACCCTCAGTAGAGATGCATGGGAGTCTTGGCTTCTATATCTGGGAGTTGAGAATAAGGTGTTCTGTAACAGACTACTTTTATCTCCAAATAACTACACAAAATGGAAGTATATATATGTCGAAGGAAACAAGATAATTGAATTATTTGTTAAAANTGGAAGGGACAGGAGGGGAGGAGTCAGTAGATTTTGATTTGTCATGATGTAAGTCTGGAAAAGAAATTAATTAATCTACAAAGATTCAATGTACTCCACCATCTGCAGTAGTTTAGTAAATAGTTCATGGTTTAGTACTTCACTGAGGAGGGAAGATGTGCAAAAGTCTGTGGATCCATCACTTAATGGAGGAAACATTTTTGTATGTCCATAAGAGATCTTGAAGGGCACAGCAGCCCCTGCACCTTTCAGGGCTTCAGATTCACTACTGGGGAAATTATGTCAATGGGGAACATGCTCAGGACCCTCTGTAGCTGTCATGAATTTCATGGCCTGCCTTCACCTTATCCCCTACTTGGCCGCTCCAAGGAACTTAACTTTCCTTTATACCAGTCTCACACCTGTGCTTGTTACTTTCCCATTTGGTCCTTCCCTTGGAGTAGAGACAACGATTTTAGAGTCATTCAGGTCTGTAAAAGCTGTGGTTCTATCCCTAGTGAGGCTTTCAAAAGCATTTGAGTAAGCTTGGTACCTTGATTTAAAATCAGAATGTTTCAACGAGCTGCTGAAAATCTGTGACTATTTGCCTCTGTTTAGCCACTAAATACTCCTGAAAATCTGCTTCTACACGTGTATTTGCAGCTGTATGTCATCATTTGTAAGCAACACCAACTTCAAACCATCCTCCACTGTGCAACCAATATCTATATGCTACATAAGTATGGTAACAATGAAAAAAATGCTAGAAGTGACAAGGAATTCTCCAGCAAAACTTTGCAGCCTTGTATTTCTTCAAGGATTGCCCCAAAAGTCTCCTAGTTTAAACAGTGGCTCCCAGGCTTGTTAGGTAGCTGGGTTCCTGGCTCTGTGAAGCCCCTCAGGCTGCCTCTGATCCCACAGGGCTGCCCCACACAGTGCCCTGACTCTAGGAAAGTGCTTCAGTATGTAACAGCTAGCTACTTGCTAGTTTTCTGGTGTAAAAAGAAAGGAACCAGAACGATTTTCCAAATCTTTTTTGTTTTTAATTTAATTTCCTTACAAAATTGCAAGATTTTAATTTTTGGTTTACGCATCAAACTTTCAGCAACACAGAATTTGAGGCTCTAATCAGCTGTAAATGGAATACTTTCAGTGGAAAATTACAATATGTAATACTGAAAGTCACTCAGGTAATTACCCAATCTGCAACAAAAATACTAATAAAAAACACGTGTTTTGTAGTCTGTTCTTCCTATAACCAAAAGAGTCTCATCTACTTCTTATATTCTTATTTTGGTCTTTGACCATTACATCTTCTTGGACATACTCCAGTTAAAAAGGTTTGATCTATTTTTTTCAGCAGTAATAAACACTTGAATCTTCCATACCTTTGTCTCTTCAGTGCCAATTGTCAGAAAGACAACATCTCTTGAATTCGAAACCTGAGGAACCACAAAGTGAGATCAAAGTCTTTGCACGGAATAGGCGTATTTTATCTCTGGTAAAAAGCTATGTTGAAATGACATTTCCATCTTCAAGATTTATATGCTCATAAAGTTAAGTGCAGCATTGTAGATCTTTACTTAATTGCTTTTGCAACTTGCTTTACTATGGGTCTTAAATCAGCCCAAAGACTGCCTCATCTTTTTAATAAAGAGGCTACAGTGTTGTTTCCAGGCAAATCTGTTCTGGAAATCTGCACCTTTCTTCTTTATTTGTTTTACTGTCACTCAGAAAATGAAGACGTATATAAACAAGTCATCCATGAAATTCCATGCATTGGTGTCATAACTCTGAGGCCTTTGAATCTTCATATTTGAACAGTTCACCGCTCAGACGTCTGACTTGATTGAGCACAGATGTCTATGATATCACTAAGTTCTTTGGAAGACAGGGTATATTATTGCAGTATTAACGTTGAATACGTTTCTGTTTAATATGTGCTCCTGAGACCAAATTCCCTGTCTCATCTGGGATGCTTTCTGCAGATAAGAATAAGTTAATACAGTTCTGCTAGCAGTTAAAGTCAGACTCAGCCCCAAAACCAACAAGTAAAATTAATATAATTAGATAGTTTGTTTTGGATGCTAATAGTTTACACGAATTCAAAAACAGGTCAAACAAATTCATGGAAGAAGAACCTATTCGGTCCTATTAACTATAAAGCTCAGGAAATCCCTGATGGAGGTGAAAAAGTATGCTGCTATTCATTCCGTGTTCGTATACTTTTTCCTACATGGCTGTTATTATCACTTATATAAACAGGAGAAATTAGATCATCTTTAGTCTGATTCATTATGGCTGTTTATATGTTTTTATCTGTATTTCAAAGAAAGCAGTACCAATTCATAGAAAATATTTCACTCATGTCAGTAAATGAATGGACCTTCGAATCTAATGAAAACCACACAAGGAATCTTAGGTGAGTGTAATACTGACTAGCACTCGCCTTTGATGCAACAGAACAATAATAGTAAAAGTCCTTTGGATTTCAGCAAACACTCAAGTCAGTGCTGATCAATAATACCAATGAAAAAAAATAATCCCAAAACGTCACTACTAGAGAGATAATGTAAGTCCATGGCAGCATACAGTTTGCAAATTCCAAAGAAATAATATTTCTTGCATTGGGTAAGCCCTTTAGTTCTTCATCATCCTTTTTGGTACATGAAAATACTCCATTGACAGCATTTGTAGCCGTCATACTCAATGTTTAATCTGATGAAATTCTACTCTGTCCTGCTCCCAAGGTGTTTGGAAGGTTGCTTGCTCACTGCTGTGAAAATTCAAATGTCACTACAAAAATCAGAGCTCACTCGCTCTTGTTTAAAGTTCTGTCACAGCTCCTCATATATCGGCACTTCCTGAATTAACAACAAAAACAGATCCAGTGTTTCCCATTAAAGTAACTAGGGAAGCACTCCTGAATTCTTTTCCCTCCTTCTCCCTCTGCCACTATTACCTGAACAGATGTGGACTTTATTTTGGGGCAGCCATATTCCTTACCACATCCTGTGACTACAGTTTATATTAAATTCCTTCCTTATCTCAGTAATGTCCATTCTAGCTTTATGCCACAGTCTGCTTAAAGAAAAAAGAGTATTGATTGAAGCAGTACAATCAATCATTTATAACCCCTGTACAATCCAATAAATGCTGATGTGGTCATATTTTGTTTCAAAATATACCTTAACAAATGTATTTAAATCAAAGCACACTTGAGGTTAATTTAAAAGATAACCGGTTAGGAATATATATTATTTAATGTACAAAATCAGCCATCATTAGATTACTGTTCTGCATATACCTTTCAAAGGTAATTAGTGTCCAGAAGTTTAATAGTCCAGCTGCAATTTGTTTACACTAACCAAACTCTCAGGCTTTTAAATTCAACATTCTTTGAAACCAGATCTGAAACATCTTCTGAAACTGCTGCTAAACAGTCACAGTTCCTTAAAGTGATGCAATTACGTATACCAGTGCTTATAAAAAATAACAGTTCATTTCTTCTCCTTCTCCTGACTGAAGAAGAGTCTGGAAATACAAATTCTAGTGCTCAAAAACTAGAAGGGTGGGAAAAAGAGCCCAGAATATCTTATCATCTTTAGAACTGATGATATTTAAAGGAATACCGTGATTTTGGGAGTGTGACTCATATTCATGAATAGTTGGGACGAGTAAAATCAAAAGTCTTTTGGGGGTTTGTATATTAATAATATATATCTATAAAGTAAAGGTGTGATTTTACTGTACAGCAGCATAATATACCTTGTTCAGACAGGTAATAGCTACGAAGATGTAAATTTTTTAGCTCAAACTAGAGAGTAGAATATGCATTTGTAGAGTTTGAAACCTGATTGGTAGTACATGCCAAAAATATGTGGGTTAATACTACTGCTCCGCATTGATTACATTTACACAAGGAAGCTAGTACGTGCTGTCATCATATCTTTGTTTTGTTGTAGAGAAGAATACTATCTCATGTATATTAATTAAGCCCTCCTACTTTTTGTCTGGCCTAGACGAGGGCGCAAAGGACTCTGCATGTATGCAGACAAACATCTTGGTGGGATTGAGGGAGAATCTTTCTAAAACTTAAAAATAACATATATATGAGAGTGAAATTTCATCCTGCTTTTACTGTAAACCAGCATTGAATTTTAATTCTAAAGAAAAACAACGTAAAGATTATATTTGCAAAATCATTCAACAGTGCTAAAGAAAATAAAAGACAGTACAATAGTACATTTTGCCTCACAAAAGCCTAGAGAGATTTTAATAGCATATATTTCTGTATCAGAATACCAAATCAGAACTTGGGTCTTTCATTTCTTTTAATGTCTTAGCACCACTCTATTCATAACCCTCAATATGAAATAAATTGCATTCCTCGTTGGTCCTTTTTCCTGAGATAAACACAAACAGATGGATACGTGTAAGTCAGGGAAAGAGATTAGTTCTATGGAAGAGACATTAAGAAGATGCAAGTTACATCTGTGCACTTACGGTGGGCTTCAACTAACTTTACCCTTTTTACCTGCCCTCTAAACCAAGCTCCAGGAGTCGGATATCTCTTCTCTCTGAGGATTTGCATCCGACACAGACGCCATGAATCACAGTGCAAAGCAACGTTTCTCTCACCACTGACCACAGAGGAGGCTGGGTGCCTTACTTTCTTACAGCTAAAGTTAAATGAGATTAAACATTCGTTCTCTTCATATATCACCTGAAAATATACAAATAATTAAAAAAAACCCCAACCAACCCAAAACAAACAAAAAACCAAATATGTCCTCAGTCTACCATATATAGTAGATATACCAGTCCATAGCAGACATCATAAATCTAAAAACTAAAACTAAAACTAAAATCTAAAAAAAAACCTTATTACTCTTTCCCATTCATTTTAATTCACTTTGGAAGTTCCACAGTTAAAGGTTTTTTGTGGTTTATAGCTCAAGACAGAACTTGTTTCTCAGTGATAAACACAGATGTTTCTCATAAACAAAGTTACAGAAATTAAAATTTGAGTCCAGATCAGATTTTTCTATGAAGCTAAAAGCAATTCACAATAATGGGTTACCTCCAAAAGTACTTCCCTGTAATCTGAAGGGCTGCAGAGCCCCAGTCCAACACCTGCTGTTGGTGCCTGCCCAGCCAGCTGTTTGAGATCCATCGCATGCGGGGCCTGGGTGATCTGAAACTGCTCCCTCTGGCAGGGCAAGTTGCAGCCCTGTCTCATACGCAGCCTTGCAAGCTCTCCACTTAGCTGAGGTCAGGCTTGGAAGAATTGCTCACCAACTCTACCAAGGCTGAATGCTACTGCTTCTGTTTGAGATCCCAAGAAGTCTTGTGGGCTAATAACTTAACTGCTTTATCAAAATACATGTTAGCTAAACAAAAGCCGTGATTTCACCCTCCAAATTTGCCTTATATCCTCAGAAAGTCAATTCTACAACATCACTACTCCTGCTCATCCACTCTCATGTTTTTCATGGAAAACAGTCTGTGTCTACCACTTCCTCGTATAAGTACAACTTTCTGGCATAACTATCGATAGCTTAAATATCCCTTTCCAGAGGTCTGCTGTTAGGGACACCTTGGGTTTTACAATTCACCTACTCAGTTCCTTACAGTAATTGCAGAAAAGAGATCTGCAGGTTTCACAAGGTTTCCAAATCTATTCATTTTCACTTTAGGTCATGCAACAAAGTAAGTAAGTATAACACTAAACACCTGCAATGTTGTCCTTGTGCCATCTTCTCACTTGCTTGAGAAGGTTTTGGGTTTAGGTGCAAATCCAATAGGGATCTTCTTTCTCCCATGCATCCTGCCTTTTCACCACGGTTGTGTGGTGGGTTGGTTTTCATGTTGGTTTCTTCACAATTACACTGTACTGTTCTGTTCAACTGTAATAGAGGTTAACAACACATTCACTGTTACCTTAAAACCTGTTGGCATAGGTTGATTTTTAAGGACTTACTTCTGGTCTGATTCGGAAAGAGAATATGGGACCTCCAGGAATGGGCTCAGGTCTGGGCATCACAGAAAGCACAGAGCACAGGGAAATTACCCAAACACCTGTACTGTGTCTGGCTGGGATGGAGTTAGCTTTCTTCAGAGCAGCCCATATGGAGCTGTATTTTGTGTTTGTGACCACAACAGTGTTGACAGCACACCAGTGTTTTATTTATTATTGATCAATGCTTGCATTTTGTCAAAACCTTCTCCATTTCCATTCTACCCCACCAGCAAGTAGGCTAGGGGTGGCAAAGAGGCTGGGAGGAGACACAGCAGGAACAGCTGACCCAAACTGGCCAAAGGGATATTATTCACCATGTGACATCATGCTCAGCAATAAAATTCAGGGGGTTGGGGGGTGTAGTTATTTCAAGGTAGCCATTGCTCAGAGACTGGCTGGGTATTGGCCAGCTGGTGGGAGGTCGTGAGTGATTGCCTTTGCATCACTTGGGGAGTTTTGTTTGTGTTTTGTATTTTTTTGTTTCTTCACTTATTAAACTGTCTTTATCTTGGTCCATGAGTTTTTCTTGCTTTTTCCCTTCCAATTCTCTCCCCCATCACAGTGCAGGGAAGTGAGCAGAAAACTGGGTGGGAGCTTAGCTGCCAGCCAGGGTCATGCCACCACAACACAAAAAAAAAATGATACTGAAGATCCACGAACCTTAAGTGCTTTACTGTTTGTCAAAATTTGTGAGTTCTTTTCATTTGCTATCCATTTTCTTACCTGTGCCATAAAAGGTGCTAAAGGATTTTACCGCAAGTCTTGGATTCTACAGTGAATAAAAATTTTGGGTTTGTTCTGGTGCCTAAACCCACTTGGGCATCAAGCCCCATCTGCATACACTACATCAAAAAAGGGAATTAAGTGCTGAAATTGTTGACTCAAGTTCCATAAAATTCCATCCCAGTATGTTAACATCTGTGCATGCTGAGGACATTGCTGTATAACATCAATGATATGTGTACAGTAGCCTATCATTTTCTATTTTCTTTCTGCATAAATATTTACTGACAATGGTATTTCACCTACTACGCTATGTAGTAACCCATAAAGTTGAACTATAAAATTACCAGCTGGCCGAAACCTAATGTCGCTATAGTAACCTTTCCTTTACAAATCATAGTATTGTAAAAAGCAGTGTGCATGGAAAATGTTCCATTAGCTTGCATTAAGATTACAATTGTAACATGCCTACGATTCTCCAAATAAGCATCTGAAAAAAACCACTAGTTTCTAATACCCTAAGCTGCATTTTTAAATTTAAATAATTCTTGACATACAGGCTGATACTTCCAGGTCAGTGACTCATTGAAGTAACAGTCTTGGTGCGTGCTTCATGTGGCACAGGGAGGACACACACAGGGGAAGAGGTGGCTCAGTCCTTTGCACAGATTGAAAGCCTGGGGAGCGTTTTTTTTTTTCCACTTCTTGTAGCTATAGCTTGAAAAGTTGGTATCTCTCCCTGAAATTTTCAGTGGTGTCAACTGTCTGGTAGAGCCTGACCTCTTATCAGGCTGATGTATTTTTGCTGTTGTTAGAGCCGTTCAAACATGCGTGGGCTTCTTTTACAGGGTGGCCAGACACTACGATTAATAGTGGATCTTTGCAACACTGTGGCTGTGCTCAGGATAGCTGTCCTAACTAGCATTAAAGCTAGGTTAGTGATTCTGCAAGAAAATAGCCAAAAGTAGCCAAAAATTCAAAATTGTTTCTAAGCTACCGTTAAGAAGACTACAAGGAAATTCTTACAGTAGAAATAACTTCCTGAAATAAACTTTGCATTCTTTAGCAATTTGAGGTCAGTTATAACAATAAGAAAGCAGCACTGGAGCTATCACAAGTATCCCTGAAGGAAAATCTCCAAACAAGTTGAACTTTTAAAGTGCTCAGCAAATAAAATTGTCTAATTCTGCCCGTCTGGAATACAGCTATTCAAGTGCATCTTTTGTTGATACTGTTCGCTAAGGTTTTGTGGTTTTTTTCCTGTGTAGCATTTAACATTGATCATACTTTCCATAATAGGTATTTAAAACTCTACTCTCAATTAAAGAAAATTAGAGAATATGAAAACTTTTTGTTTTAACCAAACAAAAAGTGCTCCCAGTACTTGAAAAATGGGGCCCTGTAAAATCATAAGGAAATCAGATGGATCTGACTGATGTACTCAGGAAAACAAGAAGCTCAGGAATGCCTAGGTACTGCCAAAGGGTGCTTAGGATCCGATATATTTAACTAATCACCAATTCTTGGGATCAGGGAGAAGCTGGACAACATTTAACAGTAGTTAAAAGCAGTTTGCTTGGAGATCCCAAACCAGAGCAGAATGTATCCAAAGGAGGGGTTTATTTTGCTGCTGGCAGAGAGTGGTGTGGAGACAGGAGGGCCAACCTTACACCCTGGCAGGCTGCAGCTGCTTCAGGCCCCGGTGAAATGAGGCCCCTCAATGCTACCTTTGCAACACTGCACGGCTCCGCTCATTAACTAGGAGGCCTGTGCTCATAATACAAAGATTAATGCATGAAAGTTTCCTAAAAGCAGAAACATGTTCTAAACATGGACCCGTTTCAAACAGAGAAACTGTGCAGATTAAAACACTGAAAAGGTAAGGGGTCAAATAACACTTTAGGGCAGAAGAGCCTGTGCCGCTCCAACAAAAACGTGGAAAATTGGAATGAAATGGAAGTGACCTTTCAGATATGAATCCCATCATCCTCTGATTGCACGATACATGCAATTTGGATTTCAAACTCAGGAGATCCTCCATTCCTTTTAGCTTAAGCTCCAGAAAAAAAAAAAAAAAAA
>VUYV01000075.1:1953524-2013545 GCA_008711295.1 Anarhynchus alexandrinus | reverse complement strand
GCCTGGGACTGCCCCAGTGCCAGCCGGTGTCGTGATTGTCATCTCGGGAGCTTGATACGGTTTTGTATATATTTTTTTTCATTATTCTTTTTATTTTATTATTAATATTTCATTAAAGTAGTTTAGTTCTTTCTAAACTCATAAGTCTCTTTTTCCTCCTCTGCCTCTCTCTTTGAAGAGGGGTAGAGGGTCCCATCTGGGGTCCCCCAGGTCCCCAGTAGCCGATTTGGCCTAAACCACGACAATATCTTATAAAAGAACTGTGTACCATGTCGCATTTTTACTGACCTCTTGTTTCCTTTATTAGGAATACCCTGAGACAGAAAATGACAGCTGACCTCCCAATTTAAAACAGCAAACCACCACACTAAGGATGACAAACTATTTTCACTGCAGGAGCACCAGGGTTTTTAAGCCTATGTCCCATTCTGTGGGGGATCTTTAATAATCTTTATTCTACATTGACTGCTCCGCAAATGAAGCTAGCTACGGGGGCTGATGGCTTCTCCTTGCTTTTCTACGTGGAAGGCCAGCAGCAGTCAGTGTAACATTTCATTTTACCCTGAGCTGGTTTTGTTTGTGGCACAAATGTGAAACAGTATTATTAAGGATCACGGAATCACGGAATTTTCAGAGTTGGAAGGGACCTCTAGAGATCATCTAGTCCAACTCCCCTGCTAAAGCAGGGTCACCTAGAGCACATTACTCAGGACTGCATCCAGGTGGGTCTTGAAAATCTCCAGAGAAGGGGACTCCACAACCTCCCTGGGCAGCCTGTGCCAGAGCTCTGTCACCCTCACCGTAAAGAAGTTTTTCCGTATATTTGAACAGAACCTCCTATGTTCCAACTTGTGCCCATTGCCCCTCGTCCTGTCATTGGGAACCACTGAAAAGAGGTTGAACCACTGAAAAAGGATGAGTGACCTAGCATGACACTGCTCATCAAAACATTTTCACACTCTGCAGGCTATAGATGCATTGATGTTCCTAAGTTTTGTGAATGATTGCTGTGGAAGTGAAGAATGTCCACATAACTTTATTTGACATGTAAACTGCACTATGTGTTCCAAATCTGTCATCGCAGTGCTGAAATTCATCTTTGACACTAATTTGTACAAACGGCAGGTCACTTGAGGAGGAAAATATTTTTTTTTCCTGGAAAGCAGTGCAGTTTGGTTTTATAGGAGACAAATCTTTGAAGGGCTCTTTGCCAGTCATTAAGCTACGGCTGTCAGCTAGATCTGTTTCCCATGTAAATAAAAGTCTCTCCACAGTGTAGTTTTTTCCTCCTGGAATTGCTTTGTTTAAATAGAAATGAATGAAAACAGTTACCACATTTCTTTAAAATAGAGAAGGAGAAGCTCATGAAGATTGACAGGGAGGAGGGCTGACTTTCAAGAATTTTGAAGTTTCAGACAATTTTTTAAAAGCATAGAACTTGGGGGTTTTTGTTTTTCTTTTAATAGAGTTTTGGGGTAAAAATGCATTGCTCTGTTCATGGTATTCAGAAATAAACAAGCAGTTAAAGACATAGCCAACCCAAAACCTGGATACCTTTTGTATTGTTTTAAACATTAGCCCATGCCATGATTCATTTCCTTAGAAAGGGACTCTACTGAAAATTAACGCTTTACACATAGAATATAACAAAGAAAACACTGTACCTTAAATAATTTTTGAGGCACTGCATAATTCTGGGGATGCCAAGCATTCTTCACTCTCTCAGATTTCAAAACCTCATGGCATTAGGCCCTGAGTATTTTAAAGTGGGTCCTAAGCTATCCAGTAGTATTATGTCCTTTCCTAAAGAAAACCCAGCTCGTTTATAAATCAGCTTAGTGCCAATCATATCAAAACCTGAAAGGGTTCCTGTAAGATTTTTGTTCCAAAATGGAAAGAAATGTCTTTCATGTCCTCCCCGCCAAGCTTTTGAGTGGCATTTCTCACAGCCTTGACCATGAAAACAGTTGGAAAATCTGATTTCCATAACATCTTTAACTTAAACCCCAGGCACGCAAAATGAGGTCATACAGTGAACACCTCAGGACTGACTCTGCCCTAAAGACTATTTTACTGTAATTATATAGTCACGCTGGACTGGAAAACAGGCCAGATGATAAACAAAATCTTGACTCTCGCTCCCTGACACACACACACATACTTTAGTCTCCAGAATATCAAACTGTTATTCCTAATGTAGTTTAAAAGGCAAGCTTTCCTATCTAGCTCCTTCCATTTTGGTCATAAATAGAAGTATTGCATTGCTGGTTTATATGTGCAATTATCTCTTAATTCTGAATTAAGATCATTCCTCATTAGCTGTAAAGCTGGGATGTTACTGAGACTGCCATACATGAAAAGCAACTTATTTTTCCAAGATCTGTGCCTGTTATTTGGCTCTTCCTGGGTGACTGGGATAACAACAGGTACAGTCACCAGAAATCCTAAATCTCTTATTTCTTGCAAACTGCTCAAGTGCTTCCTCGGTTTGTCACAAAACTGTCTGCTTTTCATCTTGCTCTCACACCACAAAGTCAATAGGAAAAAGTTTTTTTCGCAGCAGCATTGTTTCAGACTCAGAAGACTCAAAAGGATTTTTTTTGACAACACCAAAACCCCATTATGGGACACTGGACCCCTGCTGACACAGCGGGTCTGCTTAGGTCAAACATGAAGGGACTGCGCTTGGCTGACAAAGCCAAGTAATAGCAATAGCAAAATTACTTGTTTATATTCATATTACTTATTTAATGTGTTTATTTGTGTACAGTTCTGCGAGTTGGATGGCAGTTGTCTGTACTGAAGCTGAATCCAAACTTCTCTCTGCTTTCTGGCTTATAACTTCCCCAAACAAGTTCCTGTTTGACCTAATTTTTTACACAAATGTCAGTCCAAGGATACTTAGAAAGCAGAAGGAAAATTACTTTAAAAATCCCCAGGCATTGCATTCTTCTTCTGTAGACAAGAAATTATTGAGGGACGTTATGAGTGGCTGCTGCCTTCGGCAGCACTGGAGCCTGGGAGCCCCTCTGCTGCCCGGGGACCCCGGGTCTCCGCCCAGGCAAGGGATGCAGCTGACGCTTTCCCCTTTGCAGGTTCAACCAGTAGTGAAGCTGAGCGCTGTCCCAGAGACACACACACACACGGACACACAGACACCTTCCAGAGTCACGAGCACATTTCACTCATTCCCTAGCAGCTGGCCGGCTGTGACTGCAGCCCTACTCCAGCCACCGGCATGGAGCCCTTCACTCACCACATTCACCTCGTCCCCCCATAGCTGGTTTTTCAGGGCACATACTGTTCCTGACCCACAGGCTGAGGTCAAGTCCCTGACCCACTCCGGTTGGTGTCCCTGAAACCCCACAGGATCCAGCTGCTGACACCACCAGCCCAGGGCACCTGCAATCCTGTCTGACTCCAGTGGCTGGCCCCAAATCAACTCATGCTACCCCAGCAGCCAGCTTCTTGTCCCTACAGCACTCACACCCACACGGGACAGCGAGCGAGGAGGCACAGGGAGAGTTACCACAGGATACAAGGAGAAGACAAGCCAGGTGGTGAGGTGGTGGTGGGGCACAGGGCTGTGTCAGGTGTGCTGATCCACCATGGTATGCGCACTGCCGGACCCTCTTACACACAGCCCTGTCTGCCTGTTCTCCCTTTGCTCCTCCCCATCCCTTACGCACTCCTTCATCAGTTCTGCAGAGTCCCACTGACACCCCACCCACCCCAAATATCTGGGACACCCAGCTTTGCATCCTCATAAGCAGCAAAGCCTGCAATTTCTTGATGGCCCATCAGTCAGTGGGACTGAAGAGGTTTGCTTCTTCCCACTGTTTCCATTCGCTTTGTCATACAGGTTTGTGTCTCTGTTTGATCTCATCACTTCCCCCTTCACTTGTTGTCCCCTTTTTCACTGAAAAGGCCTTTGATCAGATCACCTTACTCTCCCACGCACCCTTGCAGAAGGAACACGGCAGAAACTGCTGAAACACAGGCAACATTGAATGCTGAAGCAGAAAAAGGATCATCCTGGTAAATGCTGTTGAGATCTAAAAATCAAGGGACATTCAAAGGCAAAGGGTTGGAAAATGTTGTTGGTGGGTTCTGGAAATTGAGACGTCTACAGGCAAGATCTCAGAGGTAAGGATGAAAGTGTTGCACTTGTGTGCTCCACCATCTGAGCCACTCACCCCTTTTTCATACAAAGTATTTTGTGTTTAATTGTTTCATATCAGAAATTAATGCTTTGAGAAACAGAATCTGTCAGCTGAGTTCCTGCATTTCCCATGATCAGTTATGCTAGTATACAGATAAAAAAGAAAGTAGCAACTTCTCCTTAGTCCTATATTTGCAAATCAGACCACTGTGTACTCTAATGGAAAAGAGATTAGAAGTCCATGATCTTGGACCTCCTGCGCCTGTAAAGAAAACCAGTATTTCCCTAGGGAAAAGAGGACTCTCTTCTTCCCCCAAATGTATGTTTTATTAATTTCTCCATTCAGTTCTTAGCAGTTTAACTGGTAAATAAAACTTAACATTTTTTAGCTTATCCAAGCAAATCTAAATCACAGAACGGTGGGGGTCGGAAGGGACCTAATGTACAGCTTTCAGCATCCAACAAAGCCAAGAGGCCTTTTAATTGTGATGTCATATTGAGCACAAAGTTGTTCATTACGGGGTTAGTTTTGGTACAAGTCAGTCATCAGTGTTTCTTTATGAAAAAGCTGTCAGTGGATCCTTCCTGGGCAGAGCCCTCCTGATGCAAGGAAAGAGAGGTGAGAGCATACCCGAAATTAAGAAGAAAAGTATGTGGGTGTTTTCACCACTACTTCAGCCAGCTAAAGAAAATCATAGAATCATAGAATCATAGAATTAGTGAGGTTGGAAGGGACCTTTAAGATCATCAAGTCCAACCGTTAACCTACCCTGAAGAGAGGAGAAAAAAACAAACAAACAAACAAACAAACAAAAAAAACAACCAAAAAACACCCCAAAACAAACCACCACCCACCCACTTCTAAACCATGTCCCTAAGCACCTCATCTACCCTTTTCTTAAACACCTCCAGGGATGGTGAATCCACCACCTCTCTGGGCAGCCTATTCCAATGTTTAATAACCCTTTCAGTGAAAAAATACTTCCTAATATCCAATCTAAACCTGCCCTGACATAACTTGAACCCGTTTCCTCTTGTCCTATCACTTGTCACCAGGGAGAAGAGGTCAGCCCCCATCTCTCTAAAACCTCCTTTCAGGTAGTTGTAGAGGGTGATAAGGTCTCCCCTCAGCCTCCTCTTCTCCAGGCTAAACAACCCCAGATCCCTCAGTCGTTCCTCATAAGGTTTGTCCTCCAGACCCCTCACCAGCTTAGTAGCCCTTCTCTGGACACGCTCCAACACCTCAATGTCCTTCTTGTAGTGAGGTGCCCAAAACTGAACACAGTACTCGAGGTGAGGCCTCACCAGTGCCGAGTACAGGGGGATGATCACTTCCCTAGTCCGGCTCACCACACTATTCCTGATGCAGGCCAGGCCAAATCCCCTCTGTCTAATTTAGAGATGCTACATCTATATTAGTCTGACAGTAAAGCTTTGGAAAATGAGCTTTGGAAAAGAAAATGTAACATGTACCTCAGATGAAAACCTGTCCAATACTAGGAATAATGGGTCTTTCACTCACCAAAATAGTAATGACAAAAACCCCAAGATTAATTCCCCCAAAATATGATTGTTGAAATGTGGTGAAATAGGTAGTGACAGATCTCTAGTACTCTTCACTTTCTACTTCCCCACCTCAGAGCACCATGACCCAAAGCAAAATTGCCATTAAACTGCCAGTATCTCCTCCATTAAAGCACACTGATGAGCAGCAGTGTTTCAGAGCCATCAACAACTGGAAAAGTCTACCTTAAGGAGTACTGTTTCCATGTGTGAAAAACACAGGGTTTGTTATCAGGTTTTCTGGTATCAGTACTCTTGGTTAAAACTAAATATTACAGTTTATTCTTCGTAGTTCATTAAATTAATATTTTTCTTTTCTGTAACTTTAACCAAAAAAGTTTTCCCACTGCTGCTACTGCAAGGCTATTTCCAAGCATCAGGCAACAAGCCCATTCTTTATATGTGACCCACGCAGAGAAATGGAAGCGATGGCTTTGAAATCCTAGAACCTTTTAATGAAAAAACAGCAAGGGTCTTCTGCCAGACAACAAATGTCATGTTTCTCCTCCAGCTATTAGGGAACTCTGAGCTCCAGGGTTTCTTGCAAGGGCCAGACACAGGACTCGGGACCAGAATAATTAAACTTCTCAGAGAAGTTACTGACATGCTCCACCTAGCCCTAGACTTCTAAGAATTAAAAAGAAAGACTTGACAAATTTCCATCCAGTTGCCACAGGGCTGTCATACGCTGGAATTCAGTAGAGCCACTTTATTCTGAACCATAGCAGAAAAGCAGCAGCACACTACAGCTGAAGTCAGCTTATGCTCTATCTATTCCTCTTCATGTCTGCCAAAGACAGCTTGCTTTCTGATACCTTTCCAGAGAAAGGTCCAGAAGCTGAATGAGGCAGCTGTAGGTGTTTCTCCATTCAGACTGAAGCCCCAACAGTTTCTTCATTTCTCTACCTTAGACTTCCCTTCATTTTTCTTATCAGGAACGCCCCATAAACTTTTGCTAAATAAGATCCATGCCCTAGTGCACCCTGCTGTTCATAGGCAAAGTGACCAGTAGCTCACAGGCACTGGAGCAGATGGTTGAACGCTGGAGGTGCAGCAACCCTGAGACCTCACAACATAGCCATGCTACCTCTCATGTTCCTTTAAGAAATTTCTCTTGAAGGAAATTATAGCGATGAAAGCTCTAAAATTTGCTTGTATCAACAAGCACTTAGAGGTGTATTTCAACTGAAAGGTGTGAACTTTTTTTCTTCTAATCTTCACCTCAAAACCTCAACTAGTTGCACATTCTTTTCCATAGTTATTTCAACAGTAGGAGCTACTTGTCTCACAAAAGTTTAACACATACATTACAAGAATGTACTGCAGATCATTTCCAGACTACGTATGTTTCATTAGTGCCACACATCCTTCTCATCCCGGATGAAGTATACATTCACATCTTTAAAAAGAATTAGTGAAGAGAAAAGAAAATTAATATAGTATGCCAATTACTGGTAAGAAAATGAAACTAAATGGACAGTCGAAAGCCACAATATTGCAAAGTCGTTTAATACCAATTAGCTGTGGGAATAACCAATACGCTGCTTCTAAGAAAAATCTATTTGCAAACAGCCATTGCAAATTGAAATAGGCTTTAGGATACATAGTTAACATTGTATTATAAAAATTCCATTTTTCTGGCAATAAGTGAGTAACAAATCCAGAATCTTTCATATTAATAAGTCTAATTTAGGTCAACCAACTAGTCATAAAAAAGGTAACTGGTCACAAACCTAAAATTAGTTTATGAAATCCTTCCAGTGCTCCGTTTCCACCTTGCTATTCATTTTCTGCTTCTAATTTGTATACTGTGTTTTCTTTCTTCCTCTTTAATTAAGAAATTTCCAAGCAATATGCTGGGCATGGCAAAAGCACAAAACACAGCCCCTGATCCAAAAGCCTTACAGTCAACAAAAGTTTATATAATATTCATTCATTGTATTGCATTCCTTTTCTGCTCTCCAGAAAAGAAACATAGCATCTTAGCAGAGTAATTTGAAGTAATCTAAAGGAGTTAGGAGGAAAGAGTCAGAAAGAAATTGTTTTCTTCATTATCAGATAATCCTCTCTGTCTGGGATGTTAACCTTGTTCTGGAAGAAATCCTGTGTGAAGGACAGAAGCTTGCATATAGTGTAATCTAATTTTAAAATAACACACACTGAACTCAAAGTGGGTATAATCAAAGAACTTTAAAAAAAAAAATCTTTCCTATTCTACACAGGGAATTAAGCAAATCTTTCAAAGATTTTCAAACCAGGAAAGACTCTCTTCCTCCTTCTTTTCACCATTCACAGTGTACTGTACCCCTTCACTCTCATACTAGTCTCCTGCCAAAAAAATCAAGGCTTTATTCAGGATGTAGCATAGGTAAATTAAAAACCTTGTTCTTTCCAAATGGATTTCTTGGAAATTGATGTCTCCACGTTCAACTTCACTTTTTTGAGTGAAAAAATTAACATTGTAGTGTTGGGCAATTCTGTGAAAGTCATCTGGTCAAATCAAACCTGTTTCACTGCATGTTTGCTTTTGGCTTCTAGTCCTGTGTGAAAGAAATACCGTAAACTCTTATTTTCCTGGGACATTCACACACCTCCACTGTCATTTTTACACTGCCAGAAGTGGAAAAGTATTGTAACTTGTTTCTGAAAATAAGATTTATAAAGAAGAAGGTTGTCAGTCTGTATGTACTTTTTTGTACTTGTAGGCAGAATAGGCCTTTGGATCTCTAAATTACCTTGGCATAAGACCATTTACACTCACTGAAGAGCTGGCGTTTGGCTTTTGATTTCCACAGGGGTACAATAAATAATATAGCATCATTGAGGAAAATAAAGATCAAACTTGTAGCCTTCCTAGCTTATTACAAGTGATAATAATAAATCTTCAGTGACTTTAATACGTTTTATAGTAAGATAGTAAAATCCTCTGGTTCCCTATAGGAAGGTGGGAAACAGGTTATTGGAACTGGAAGATAAGGAAGTGACTGGTTGACTGGACAGTTGCACAACCAGTGACTGTACACAGGGCATTAGATAAATTAAGGCTTTTATTTTGAAAGATAATGAGATACTTAGCATGAACTACTTCCTGTCAAGTAATAAAAGGTACTCTATAACCCAGAACTGCAGAAGAAGATGCTCGTTATACCTTTTAAGCTAGTTTATGGTTTCTGCTCTGCAAAATATTTCTTGGAAAACCCAATCTCTAGACAGTTTGGAAACACGAGAATATTGGAAGGGAGGTAGGGGAGCAGGTCAGCCCTGTGTGCTGTGTACGTGCTAGAGTTTAATCATGCTCTGAAGTTTTGCCTCTGCTAACTGTAAGCAGCTGACTCTTTGGCAGCACTTCTTTGAAAAGGGTCTTTAGGACTATAGCCAAAGACACAGCATTGTTCATCGGGATCAAAACAGTAATAGTAAAAAATTCACTAATGCTCACAAAGGAGACAAGTGCAGATCCTCTGTGCTGGTGAAGGAAAAAGGAGGGGAGTAAGTTTGCTGTCACCTCTATATAATTCGGTCAGAAAGTATTAAGTGACTTATCTCTAGCTTTACCTCCTGCACCTCTGTTTTAAATTATTATGTTTTTTTAAACTGATTTCAGTATAATACTACATTGGCAGTGACTTAACACAGCTAAGATTTTGTCAAGTTTTCCATTGTAAGGATCTATTTTCAGAAATCTAAACTAGAACTTGGTGGGGAGAAAAAGCTTTCTGGGGCATAAACGGATAAAATTCAACTTACAAAATCTTAAGTCCAGAAGGGTTTTTCTCCCTATTTTTCCTTAACTATTTCTTAAATGTAGAGACAGAAAAAAATGAGCTTAAAGACTAGATATACAGCCAATTCATTATTCCACTGTCTCAACCCTGTTAACTCCGCCTGTCAAGCAAAAGCAATAGATTCTGGAATGATCAATAAGCATGGTCATTTGGCATATAAAGTGTTTTTAATGTACATTGGGCTCAGTTTTTTGAGGTAATGGAATTTGGGTTTCCCAGAGAGATGGACTGGGACCTGATCCAACATATTCAGATTCATTAGCCGCGATTTTGTATCCCAAGGTAACTCTTTGGAAGAAAACAAATACATCTGGATTTCACATAGATTGTAACGCAAAGCTGCAAAAGGAAATGCTAAAGTAACTGTTTCATTGCTAATACAATAGACCCAAAGCCTAATCAAAGTCAAATAGAGTCTAATGAAACTTGGGGAATTTAGGTAACAACCAGACTGTCCACAATATATTACAGTGAAGAACTTATTCTTCTTCTTTAACATATTGCTACAGGTCATGAGATAATAAGAACCATATAGCCTTTTCCAGACACAGAAGTTGTGTATCTTTTCTTTAAAAATAGCTTGAGATGCTGTCTTTTTTTTTTCCCCCAGAGAACCACAGAGGAATCAAATGGAGTGAAAAATGCTTATTCCTTATCCAGTGCTCCTCTGTTCAAAGTTGAAAGTCAAAGTCTACAACCAAGAAAACAGTTAGTATCATCTCTGTGTGAAAAGGCCATGATGATGTGCAGCCACATATGAAATACAAGCTTTTCAATGAATGATCCATAATTATCCAAATTTATAAAGTTTTCTGAGCAGACCTCATAAGAAAAATAAATAAGTCTATTTCTCTTTAGTGCCATTTTGCAAATGTGCGGCCTCTAAAGTCTATCTCCAAGGGATGCAGTTTGAAGTCATTTTCCTTTAAATTAGTGGTGGTAAAATAGTCTTTTAATTCTTAGGGGGGAAAAAAAGAATCACTCCCTTTCACTCTATAGTATTTATTGGCATAGAGCTTTGGTAGTCAAAGTCTTCAGTTGCCTTGGAGCAGGGGACAACACGTCTCATTTTTAATTTGGTGGATCTATAGCCAGTATAGATTCCAGCAATAACAGCTGCTACACAGGCGAGATAGGCGAGGAGCCTGCCCAGAGTTAGCCGTCTCACTGCCACCTGTGTCTTACAGGAGCAGGATTGATTTGGGCCTGACAGAGGAGATGCCTTTCAGGGACCTGGCAAAACCAGCATCCCGGCTCCCAGGGCTTGGCAGTAAATGTGCCGTAGCCCCTAGACATTTTTGTACACGTGTCAATGTGTGAGATCTACAAAGTCTGCTGGCACACAGTCTTGTATTTTGGATCTTTTCCCTTCAAATAGGCAATATAACCTAATTCCTCGTCTTTGCCTGGCCGCAGTTCTATCATACAAGTGCATGGATAAAGACCAATACAGCATACTCAAGCAAACACAAGGTTAAACTCTTATTATAAAGGTGGAAATGGCTTCAAAAAAGAACATAAATTCTTTAAAAAACAGCTAGATTTATTTACGAAAATTTTTGGCTGTGTACCTTTCACTTAGGATATTTAAGAAAGGCCTCAGCTGTTAGACTTGCAGAAATAGCTCATAGGGCAACATCCCCTTTCTGCTCAACAGACTTGAAACTTTTCAATTTCTAGATCAAAAGTTATCTTCAGGAGGCTGACTTAGTGCCACTTCTTCGCACTGCAACTGCACCACAATTTTTCTGATTGAAGACATTAATATTCATCATTTAATGTTAACAATTAATATTATTACAGTGCAAACATAGCAAGCTTCTCTACCTGTATCCATAGTATTTAATAAAGTGAAATAAATTTCTGATGTATCTTTGTAGTTTGTAGCCTACTTTTTACTGTGCTGGTTTGTCTATTGTGTAAAAGAGCCTCTTAGTTTTCATGGGTTCTTCTTCTTACTTCTTCAAAGTAAGTTCTTAATGCTGAAAAATAAAACTTTTAATAGTAATGAAAAAAAATGAAAAGTCAAGTCATGTATTACAGAATCACAGAATGGTTTGAGTTGGAAGGCACCTTTAAAGATCATCTAGTCTGACACACACACACCATGGGCACAGACATCTTTCAATAGATCTGGTTGCTCAAAGCCCCGTCCAACCTCAGCTTCAACATTTCCAGGGATGGGGCATGCACAACTTCTCTGGGCAACCTCTTCCAGTGTCTCACCATCCTCATCATAAAAAATGTCTTCCTTATATCCAATGTAAATCTACCCTCTTTCAGTTTTAAACCATTGCCCCTTGTCCTGTCAATACAGGCCTTGGTAAACAATTTCTCTCCACCTTTCTTATAAGCCCCCTTTATATTTTGAAAGGCCACAGTAAGGTCACCCTGGAGCCTTCTCTTCTCCGGGCTGAACAAACCCAACTCTCTCAATGTTTTGTTAGAGGAGAGGTGTTCCAGCCCTCTGATCATTTTCAAGGTCCTCCTCTGGACCTGCTCTAGCAGGTCCATATCTTTCTTGTTCTGGGGACTCCAGAGCTGGACACAGTACTCCAGGTGGGGTCTCACGAGAGAGGAGCAGAGGGGCAGAATACCGTTTCTCAACCTGATGACCACACTTCTTTTGATGCAGCCCAAGATATGATTGGCTTTCTGGGTTGTAAGCGCACATTGCTGCCTCATGCCAAATTTTTCATTCACCAGTATCCCCAAATTCTTCTCCACAGGGCTGCTCACAATCCATCCATCCCTCCCACAGACTGTACTGATGTTGGGGATTGCCCTGACCCAAGTGCAGGACCTTGCACTTGGCCTTGTTGAACCTCATGAGGTTCTCACAGGCACACTCCTTAAGCCTTTCAAGGTCATGCTCCTTTATTTCATTGCTTCTTATCTGAGTTGCAGATACTTCACTGATCATCACAGGTACAGCACTCACTGGGCACTCTTAAAATGAAGCAGAACGATGATTCCCCTCCCTCATCGCGTGCTCTAATTTCACTGGCATCGGACAGTGCTAAAGTACATAAAGCAGCAGGGAAAGACAAACCATAAATGTATCAGTTCTCAAAATTACAGCATTTCGCTTTTGAGTATGATTTTTCCCCAGTCACAAGAGGTTACTAATTTGCTCCAGTACTGCGATGAGCAATCATAGCCTTCTTTAGGTAGCACGTAATGTCCTTCAGTAATAGCCCCTCTGCACGCAGGGGAGCTTCCTCTTGTTTGGGTTGAGGCCAACTCTCACTCTCCAAGCCAAAGCAGAGGCTTTCAGAGCTCACTGTTTCCCTGCAGCAACTCTTCTCCAACAGCAACACTATCTTCCAAACAGAGGAAAGCCAACAGCAGGAAGAGAGAGAATTTTCTACAAGGGAAATCCTTTAGTCATTCTCGGTAGGCTTCTGAAATAAGGAACCCTGATTTTACTTTGCTTTGGAGAGACAAAGAAGAGAGGAAAAAGAGTGCTAGCACTCTGTGCCTAAAAGCACATTAAGAATTGTTAAGGTGATTTTAAATCCATGGGAATGCATGTGAATCTGCAATTGATTGGGCATTTTTAGAGGTATCAAAAACCATTTTTTTCTGGCCAGTTACACACATAGGTAAAAACTAAAACCACAAATTGCACATACATTTTTGTATGTGCCCTTCAGCAAAGAAAGATCCATAAATAGCTCCTATAGATACCTCTGGTAGCAGCTGTCAGTTGGTCTCATGGCAAAAGAGCTTCCTTCTGTTATTTCATGCTGCAGAAACAGGACACACTGCAGATATAGATAAATCTTCTCCCTTAAGTTTTTCATGACTTCTTCCTTCAGTGGCGTGTACTCAGACATACACTAGAGAAATTATTGTAATTTTTTGCTGCTAGACAGTATTCACAATTGACTTAGTTTTTTGGATCAGATTTTTTAATAGCTCTGAATTTGACTTTAAAATATTGTCGTGGTTTAGGCCAAATTAGCTACTGGGGACCTAGGGGACCCCAGATGNAACATTGGTCTTATCACTCTGAGAAAATGAGCATTTGTCTGCACAATATGCTGTTAATTTCAGTAGTTAGAAGAGGCCCAGCTAAGAAGCGAAGTTACTGAACAAAATTGGTTCTGTTTTACCTCAAACCAGGACAAATATATGGTAGTCTTAATAATATATTAGCTAACTTTGCACATGAGAATGGAAAGAACTTGCTGGGTCCTAGAGTCTGATTCTTTGCCTTTATAGGCAGATATGTCATATAATTCCTTTTGAAAATAAATAAAATAACCTAAATATATCTTTAAAATACTCATAGGTCTCAGTACTGTGGGAAGGTTGTTCTGGAAGCTACCCTCCTAAAGCCAGCCTGTAACTGTTTGGTCCTGGGACATCCTTGTTCTTAAATTAGAAATTCTTTTTCACTGTTTACCTACCCAAAATGTACATAGACAGGATTTATGAATGATGCCACTCTTTGTTTCATTACCTTCGTTGTAAGTTCTAGAAATTCATCTGACCTAGTAATGAATCCCCCTCTTATTACATATAGTTTTCTGCTAATTTGTAGACGGGAAAAGAAACACTCTCCTCTGGACAGAGGAAACACAAAGTGCTGGTGTATAGTACATAGCATAACAGAATATGGTGTATTACACCAATGAATTTTAACAAACAAAGAACCATAGAACACCCTGGATTTGGAAGGGACGCTTCTTAGCCTGCATGGATGCTCCTCATGGAACCCTGTGCAGCTGGGCTCTGAGCATATTGAAGCTGGCTCTTCTAAAACCCTGGGTCTTTGTCCTACTACTGGTCTTCAGCATACTCAGTGGGATCTTAAACTCTCCAATGTTGTGATCGCTGTATCCAAGGCTAACATTGGTGGTTACGTTGTCAAGTGTCCTCGGTTTGTGATCAGTAAATTGAGCAGTGCGTTGTTCCTTGTCAGTACGTCCAGCATCTGTAGCAGGAAGCGGTCCTCAACGTGTTCCAGGAACCTGATGGATGACTTGAGCACTGACGTGTTGTTTTCCCAACAAGTGTCTGGGTAATTGAAGTCACCCATGAGGGACAGGTTCTGTCGGCCCAAGACTTCCTTGAGCAGCCAAAATAAGATTTCATCAGCCTTGTCATCCTGATCCTGAACAAAAATATTTTCATTTAAAACTTCAACAACATTTTACCTATGGACAAATGTTACTCAGATATAAGCATTTTCAGTTCTGAATACATATTAAAATTACCTATCTCCCACTTCCATTATGTTCGGATATCTTGCAGAGAAATAGAAAATAGCGGTTTGTGCAACTTGTTTTTGTTTTTCCATAGTTGTGCGGAGATTCTACATATGTCTAACTGTTGTATGAAATAACTTAATGTAAACTAGAGATGTTTTATGCTTTGACTGTAGAGTTATTCATCATTTTATATATATTTTTTTAAGATTTTAATGACAATTCTGGCATAGAAATAATGAATTACAGAAATTGAAATTAATAAAACCCTAGAGAACAGCATAGAGACACTATCTGTAAGTTCAAATAATGAATGTGAACTATTTATCTAGTTATTTAATAGCACAGACTGTTTTAATTCTCCTTAGGTAATCAATCTTGATTAGGTAATCTACCCTGATTATCATAAAATCTTTTTTTGTACAACAATATTGCACAGATTAGGACAATAGGCTTCCTTTTAAGAAGCAAATTACAGATGACTTAAAACAGCTGTCATTCAAATATCCTTTTTCACTCCAAAGGATCCCAAAGTTATCTACAAATACTGTCTTTGCAGGAAATACTTCATCATTGTTGCATATCCTTCTGGGAATAAGGGAGGGTAGGAGTGTCATGAAACAGGTTAAGAATTGCCGCAAAACAAGACAGCTGAGGTTAGAGGAGGAACTGGGGGAGAATGAAAGGAGTGCCAGCAAGGTTAGAGGACCAAAACCACTTCTAAAAAAGGGATTATAGCATGCACTTGTAGCAAGTGAAGTGCTGAAGCATGCTGCTCACGCTTTCCTGCACTTTGGTTTCATTGCTCAGTGAAACACCGGCCCAAATTCTGGTTTAGGGACTGCAGGAAAACTTAAACTGATTTGACTCCTATGGCCACTGTACTTATATATCTCAGTGCACCATGATTTCAAGTTGTCAGTCAACATTCAAATAGGGAATAACACACAGCTTGTGAATAAAACATTAAATTCACATGAAAGACACTTTAAGAATACTTGTTACCAGAATCTATTGGCCTACTATTGTCCATTAGATATTCCCGTATTTTGTTGCTGTTGCATATTTGTCTGCAAGAGTCCAACAACATATTTACAGTGCTATATTTAGGTTTTGCACATACACACACATATATAGATATCTCCTCCCCTGACTTTCATTTGGAGTTGTTGGGTTCACAGTCACACCAGAAAGTATCACATTGCCTGGGCTCTCCTGAGCTTTAGGAAAATGACAGCGTCTCAACTTTGTCCAAACTTCATGGCCATGTTAGCAAAGATATTCTTTCCTGGGTGAAGGGGCAACAGTTTCCTTAGTCCATTATTATATTATCGGCTGCAGCAACCAAAATTTGGAAAGCAGATGTCCTGGGCATGTTTGCATTAACTCGGTTGGTTCACGACCTCCAGCCTTGTTCTCTGAGCAGTTTAGCACCTTGAGCTGCCCACAACCCAACCTGTTTCTGAATTGCTGAAAGAAAAGACTTCATATGCCTGAGGTCTCACGCACTCCATTTTCTGCTTATTTCTGCCTTTTACAGTCACCATCTGGCTCCACACTCTGCATGTGTGCAGAGATGGGGACACATGCAAGTCTACATCCCTTTACTCCTATTTCTTTACCTTTCGATGACTTGAAGTACAGTATTTAATGTCTACTGGAAGTCTGTGATTTGAAAAGATTATCCAGAACTACAGCTCATTTTAGGGGCTCCCTGGGAGCAGTGGTGGCTCCCCGTGGTGGGTGATGGCAGGGCCTGGCAGCCAGGGCCTGACCCACCCCCAGCCAGGCGCAGGGCAGCCGGAGGCACCAGGGCAGCCCCAGCCCCGGGCATGGGGCACCTCCATGGGGACGGGGACAGGCCAAGCCTGGGACATGGGCCCACAGGTGGGCCTGGCTCAGGGAGCCCACGGCCGGGCAGGGCAGGGCTGTGGGGAGCTGGACACCAGCCCTGCTGCGGCGTCGCTGGGGCAGGGGCTGATGTCCCCGGGGCGCTGACATGGAGTCCTGGGGCCTGGGCAGGGTGGGGGGAGTCCCAGGGGGCTGGGCAGGGACAGGATGGGCTGGTGGTGCCCTCAGGGACATCGCAACCACAACACAGCCTTCGTTCAGTGGAAAAAAACCCTCTAATCTACTAACAGTACTGTCTTTGCAAACCAAGTTCTCTTTGGTAGTTTTGGGAATCCTGATCTGCTGGCTGGGCATGCCCACGCCTAGCAGCGTACCTTCCCACCTGGCTGCAGATAAGCCATAAGGAACCCTGACCATCCCATGCTCTGAGACTGCTGAACTTGAGCCAGTTTTGACCCAAAGGTTGTGCAGTTCAGCAGAGGTTTGTAACCAGTCAAACTGCTCGTGTTGAAGGAGCATGGCCCCACCAGACCCCAGCACTGAGCTGAGGAAGCTGTCTGCCTCCAAGGTGGGCATGCAGCAGCCTGGAGCACAAGCGGGACAAGCTGGAGTTCGTCATGCCCCACCTAAGCACACCTGCCATAAGTTATGGCCTGAAGTTGGATACCTCAGCATTTAACCAGTTTTTAAATACTTCTGAACTAATATATTTAAGAGAGAAGTGCATTTTACTGAGGCTCCTTGTTTTAATTAGCATTACAAAAAGCAATTCTGTAACTGACAGAAGAATTGACAGCATAACATTGCAATCCTTAACAAGTATTTTTTCCACATACCCCCAGGCCACTAAGTGAACACATCAGAAGTTGTAAGTATGTTGTAGCTCTGAAATCATAATGTTTGGCAATGATTTAGAAATGCCTCCTGCACATTAAAGGATATAGGATTTTGCTACTTGCAAGCACTACATTCCCCTGTATTGTAGTCATAAATGGATCAAGCCATGCTTTTCCTTTTAATGGATACATCTACTCTTTTGAAGCAATTCCCCCTGTGCTTTCATGTACATGGCACGTCGCTTTGCACGGTGGAGTTAGGGGAGCTGGCATGCACAAACTGGATTTCTTTCAGGTGAAATTAAACTGAAAGATAAACTGCAGGACCACACCTAACATACTCCAGCAGCTCCAGCATTTAGTCTCTGGGAGCAGTCTGAAGTAAAAAATAAATCTCTCAAGTGTGTTGTGAGGTTGTAGCACCAACTGCCTCATGTTGCAGATCCAGCAAGTGGTGTGTGTTTTGATCACTGATCCTTGCTAATGTAGGCAGAGCCTTTGCAAGCTTATGGTTGGGGTTTCAACCAAATTTCACCCATTAAGGACACGAAAATACTTTTCATACAGAAGTGTGTAGCATGATATATTTAGAATTCATATTTCCACACAGGATAATGCAGGTTGCATGTCATTTTCCTCTTGTAAAATGTCCTTACAGCATGTTATATTCTACTGCCTTGCCATCTCATATGACTGTTTTAAAGAACACAATTCATGGTCTATTATTTCCCATTTCAGGTTCCTTTCTGCATTTATCTTTTATCTCTTTCAGTATTCCTCATAGTATCTCTCAAATTACAAACAAGAAACTATCAAGTGACTAGTATATTACCTTCATCAGTTAGGAAGCATGTAAAATTTGGTAGATAACTTCCTGAAGAAGGTGGGATGAATGTTCTGTAAGCCCTTTGGCAACGCACACTGGCTGAGCTGAGAGTTTAGGGTGACATAATACATTTTTCCATGTAAATGCAAGGAAGAAAAAAACACAAAGGAATCTAGGTTTCATCCATGTTGTCACAAGGTCTGGTAAATGCATTAGCTAAGGGCAATGATTAATGCAGCGCTCATGTAAATGAAATGTGCTGTCAAAGTAATTTTTAGTCTTAGTCCAAATATAACTTCATCATCAGCTGTTGGTAACATGTCACTTCCTAATTTTGATTATTTGTCATCCATATGCTTACCGACATACTAACTACTCAACATTATCACAATAATGCATCTTTTAATACAAATACATCATTGTTCTCATAACACCGCCAGAATATTTTCCAGTGGCAATGTACTTCTCTTCAGATATGATCTCATGACTAAATTATTTCTGACTTGCTGCCACATACACTCCTAGGTCATATATGTGTTTTTCTTAATGGGTGAACATAAATTCTACTGTATGGAAAGAAGCAAAATACGCATAGCAGGGAGGAAAACACATCCCTTCATGGGGTTCAGGCAGGAAAAAGAAATGTTGTTCAATTATTGCCCTCTGTCCTCTTCCTCTCATTTATCTTTGTTCTTTTTTTCATATAATTATATGTAACAGACAAATGAAGTAAAGCTTTTCTAAATAACGCATATTGCACCAGCATATAGGAGGAACAAAATACAGGACACCATTTTCATGATACTTAAATCAAGAGCTCAGTAAAAGAGAACTAGTGTCATATAGCATGGAATGGGAGCTGTTCCAGGTCTAACTTTCTTGAAAATAGGGAAAAGACAGTACACCCAAGTAAAGTCATCCTCGTAAGTCACAGAGGGCTCATCATGTTATTTGCCTCCATTAGCTTGGCCGAGAAGTCAGTGACCACCTCCCCCCACCTTGTGCCCATTGCCATTCTTCAAGAATCCTTGCAGAATGCACCTATTTGCTTGTCAGGCTGCAAAGATATTTTGAAAACATCAAACTCAGAGAGTAGCTGTTTCAAAACTGTAGGATAGCTCTCTGTGCGCTTGTTTCCAGCAAGAATACCGCTAATGCAGTGTAAGCACTTAAATGGCAAGAACAACCTTGCAATGTAATACATTCCTCTTACTTTGCTACTAAGAACTCCTCTGGAGATCGAAATTTTCCTTGGGGGGAAAAAAAAAACAACAAAAAACCATAGGGATCCCAGAGCTACAGCTCAATAGTGTTAATAAATAGCAAAGCACCTGGCAAAACATTGGCTGGAACAGCAGAATCTGGTCTACGTGTGGGAGCGTTACTGTTATTTTCTCACCAAGCCTTATTTCAAGACAATGTTTAAATCAATCAAAACATTTATATGATTTCCCAGCTAACTAGATCTTTGGCTGAGATTTCTGTGTAAATTTTGCTTCATAGCATCATTGCTGTGATAGAAATTGCTGCTACCAAAAGGTGAAGAACCAGCATATGCAAGCGCTGCTGCTATAAACAGCGTGTCAGAGGAACAGACGGCTTGTTTTGAAACTACATAGATTGTTTTGCCACATTAACACCAACTGGAGGTGCAAAAACTCCTGACCTCTAACTACTGAACTGTTTATTCAGTCAGGTGCCTAAAAAGAATCAGACATTCAAATCTGCAAGTATTTAAATTTGAGGATTGTTTGGGGTCTCTAATAATAACCCACCAGATACTTGCAGTCATGTGAAATGGCTCAGCCGTGTCAGACGGAGCGTAATGGCCCACTGGCATCAGTCTGCATTTCTGTTTGTGCCCTCAGATTTGCCTAAAGAATATACTGCGCAAAACTTGCAGAAAGAAACTCTGGTTAGAGGAGTCAGAGTCTGGAGGAAAGCCAAGAAACATTTTTATCCACAGAAAGTTAGATTCCTAAGTAAAGTCGCAAAATCTGGGCAAATATGGATTACTCTAAGAACTGGATTAGCATAAGAACTATGGAGTCCCTTTGTACGATGGCTTTACACCAGCACAATACATAAAGCTGTAACTGTGCTTGCATTTTATATCTGCAGATGGTTGAAAGGCAGAAAGGTTATGTCAATTTCTCTATTTACACATACAAGTCTAGTACCTACATTGAAAATAAATGGAGGATTTAGACTTATAACCCCTGAAAAAAAATTGCATTCCACAAAAAGATCTTATTAAGAAAGTCCTAGGCCCTCAGAATTTAGATATTCAGCAGTGCTGACTGCATATCGTAAAACCTAAGGCAGAAGTGCTCTTTGTAAAGTCAGTCTGTCCTGTTCTTGAGTGGCCCCTTAGAGCTATGGCCAGACTAATTTAAAAAAGATAACTAATATAACAGATTTATAGTTCACATAAAGTCACACATACACAGTTATAGGAGCCACTTGAAAGAAAAGATTCACTATGATTTTTCTACACCAGATTATTAAAAGTCATATATTAATATAAAAGAGAGAGCAAGAAAGAAATGAGAAATTTGCTTGAAACCAGAACTGCAGATATTTGTACTAACCTGCAGAATCAATCATGGGGAAGGGGTAGATTTTATGAATGGAGAACAAAATATATGCTGTTTTAATAGTGAACATTTTGTATTGGCATGAGAAATATGGCATAATTGTTTTCTCATATGCTCAGGAACAAGCCACAATTGACTTGACTGAAAAAAAAGTACAGTAAGTTGGAAGAACAAAATTAAAACTATTTCAGAAGAGCAGCAGAAGCTTTCAATTGCTCCCTGACTAGACAACACCTTACTTGTTATTTAGGCATTATTATAAGCCTGCCAAGAACAAACAGTCCAAGAAGGTCATTCCTTCTTTAAGGCCAGTTTGGCCTTTCTCCTGTACTGAACCAGTAGGCTGTATTTTATAATGAAAAGGAATCCTGCAAAACTGCTTAAAAGCACTGGTTCCTGGTGTGTGCTTCAGTCTAGACTGTCTTGTCTACACAGAACTGCTAGAACATGTTGGGTAACGGCCTTTTCAGAGACCCACAGAGTTGTATGCCAATAGGGACCATTAGATCACCTAATCTGACCTGCAAGGTATCCAAAGACCTCACATTTCATCCACTTATTTCTGCATTAAGCCAAATAATCTATTTGGCTAAAACTTTTTTCCAGAAAGGCACCCAAGCTTGAGCTAAACATGTTAGGAGAGAAGTCTATGCCTTCTTCAATATTTTGTGACAATCTGAGATCAAAAATCACAGAATCATAGAAACATAGAATCGTTATGGTTGGAGGAGACCTTTAAGATCATCAAGTCCAACCATTAATCTCGCTCTGCCAAGTTACTACTCAGCCACGTCCCTCAGATGGTGGCTACTTCCTGTTTGCAGGCGTCTATCCAGATTCTGCTGCCCGCCACTGGCATTTCTTAAGTCTTTCACCATTAATATATTAGTGACTTTAGTATTCGTTATCCCCCCACCCCTAGAGAACCCTGCATATTCGTGAGGAATCACCTCTTGCTACATTCTTTAATCAAGTCTTTTTAAGCCTCCCACTGTAAATGGTGTTCTGTGATCCTATAATTATTTTTCTGGGCCTCTTCCATTGTTTCAAATGTCCTTTAGAGAAAGTAGATACCAGAAGAACAGGGTTCTAGCACTCCACTACTCCTTCTTTGTGTGTATAAACACCATGATCACATAATCCTCCTGCTATACTATCATTCTGGCAATTGATGCCAAGTTAAAAGGACACTATCACAGTCCCTTTTCACAGCCACTCTTTCCAGGATACGCTCCCTGTGTGATACAGCTTGCCTTTCACAGTCCAGCATGTGAATGCCCTGCCTTTGTCGAAAGGACCTAACTTATCAAGCAATCCAAATTCCAGTGTAGGACTGTCTTGTCTTGATGATTACTTAGTCTTCTTCAGTCCTCGGAGCAAATATGTTCAGCAGTCATTTTTTAAATTTAAGGCAGATATTTATAAACGCACATCTTAGAATAACATTTCCTCACCAACAACTGCTTTATTTATAATATGCCAGTTTGTCTATTCTTAACCCATTTAATATATGCTTTGCTGGTATTGTGGAGTATTTACTTTTAAAGTCAGAATTAATTCTACATTATATAATGTGGAGCCTCTCAAAGCTATACATAGATTGCAAACCTGCAATTACCATCACGTCCCAAACTACTTAATTGCAAAGGAAAAGATCAGGTTTGTTTGACAGCTAATGTTAGTGTAGCTAGCCCAGGCTCACTCAGGTCAATCTTCCTGTGCATTTTAAACATCACCACCACATCACCACTCTCCTACTTTTTTGAAACTTCCCTGGTGTTATCAGTATTTATTTTAAAAAAATGGCATTAGGCCAAAGATTTTTTTGCCACCTGTTCAAGCACGCACTCAATGAGCATTCTGTTCAGGACAGACAGAAAGTACAATGTCTCTGCACAATTATCTCATCCAGTTTGGGTAATAACTAAGCTGACTGTTTGTAAAGAGTTCATAGATGAGCTGTGCTTGAGAGCTGTTGGTCCTCCAGCATCTCCCACAGTTTCTGCGTGTGCTCAGAACAGGGCGCTTCCCCCACTACCACCACCCCACGGCTCACGTGGATCAGTTCATCAGCTGCAGTACAGAGAATTAGAGGTTGTGTCTTCTAGAGGCCTAAGCCCACAAGAAGTAGGAAACCAAGCACATACCACTAATGAGGAAACAGTAATTGAAGCACAGGCTAATACACACTCTCTGAGCTGGATGCCAATCACTCAGATGGTGCCCGCCATGAAAACACACACACACACTCAGCAAGCACAGCATTGAGCAAAACTTCAGCTTTCTCTGAGTCCACCTCCTTATCCATAGGCTCAGACTGCAAGGAAGCCGAAAAGACTCTTGCCTCCCTCCTTTGCTTCATTTCCAGCAGCATTAACGCACCCGGCACAGAGCAAATGCTTTCCTCTGGCTCTGCTTCAGGAACAGGGCTGGTGTCAGTGCGGCTGACTGGACCCAGTAGGTGGGAATGAACCTTTCCCCACAGCTGCGGTAGGTTAAAGTCACCCTTTCTTCTCCAGGGCACCTAGAGGCAGGGCTATAAGTACTAGGGCTATAGGTGGTACTCCAGCTATAGGTGGTGCTAGGTCTATAGGTGGTGCTCCAGCTATAGCCAGTGCTCCACAGACTGAGGTTTGGGCTGTTGGAGTCCCCCCTCCCACTCTTATCAGCCAGCCTGTGCCAAGAAGTGAGGGGTAAACAGGGTTCAGGGCATTCCTTCACACTGGGCCTGCGTCTGTTCCCATTTTGTTTTTCTTTGCTTCAGCCTAAGCTGAAGCGAAGCTGTTGATGTGTATGGCAGGAGGCAATGAAAGGTGACTGTTTCAAGGAGGAATTCTTTATAGCAGATGTTTTTTAAATAAAGTGGGTTTTTTTCATCTAATGCTTTTAGCAAACTCTCAGGAAGTCAAAATCTGTTCTGAATATATAAAAATTCAGCTTCATGAAAAGATGTATTTATCTTCTGATTCTCTTTTACTTCAGATATAATTTGGGGGATATTTTTTTTCTATCTTTTAACTAAAGGGATGCTTCTAAAACAGGATTCACTGTCTTTGAACATTTCTTACCTAAGGAGTGAGATAGCAATTAATGACTTGTTGGAAGAGGAAAAGATTATTTTCTGAGCAGGCTTTTTACTCCCCAGAAGAAAACAAATTAAGGAGAGAAAACAGAAAAAAATCTTTCCAGTTATTGTATCTTATTGAGAGCTAATAAATTTCTCTTGACAGCCTAATCATTGATATCTATTCTTCATCTTTAGAGTTGGTTCTCATATCTGAGACAGGTTGAGCTCCCCTGGAACCCCTTAATCCCCTGCAGAGCACTACCAGAGAGTCCTACTACAAATTCTGTCAGAGAGGAGCACAGTGCTGCAAAACCCCAGTGATGATGAAAAGTGTCCTAGAACCAGGTGGCCATGAGTGGTGTCACTGAGAAATGTAAAACAAAGCTTGTGGAACATCTAAAGTCTTTCTTTTGCAAGTGGTATGGCATTTCAAACTGCTTCAGGAAAGTGAATTAATTTACCCAGAAAGTCAGGTGGGGATTTTAATTCTGAAAAATATATAATAACTCAAATTATAATATACCCAGTACATCAGAACTCTTCAGATTGATGAATGAACAGAAACATGTATAGGCTGAAATTAGAAGCCATTCGTACAGAACAAACCCTGAGCCCAGGGATTCCACCTAAAGCTCTGTACACCACTTGTGTCTCTAAAGAGTTAAGGAATCCATTAGAAAGTATCTGAGCTGCCTGCAACAGAATTTTTTGACCTGCAATTCTTTTCAGTGGAGGACAAATTTTATTAGGTTATGTTAGAAAGGTCTTCTGAGTGGCAAAGGAAACCAGCCTAACATAACCATCCTCCATTTCGTGCATTTTGTTTCTGCTGTATTCATTCCAAAGAAATTGTCTTAGAATTTAATTGTCTAGTTTGTAACTTACAGATGCTATAATTACAGTGCATAAACATTCAGATAAGTTTAACTAAGAAACGGAGTTTAACCTTGAGACATTACTCCACATACCATATTAATTATATCACCAGATGGTTAGAAACCAGCCTAACTGTATTTTAAACACCTGCCTATTCCCAGATGCTGCATTCTTGCCTACAGATACATTCTCTCACAGGATTTTAAAACACATCACAAAAATGGCTATCACAATTGCAGAGTTTTGGATTGCAAACTGCAAAGCAGAGGTAGAGGACAAGGACTCATCAAAAATCCCCCTAGCTTTATGACAGTAGGTTTATTAAAGTTCTTGTGTACGTTAATAAGTAGTTTAGGCTACCTGATGCATAGCTAGGCTTCAACTTTCCAGCTTTAGAGAATACTTGGGCTCAGCATTGCAAACTTAACACTCAGGTTGAAGTGACGCCTGATATTCAAATACGCTGGCAGAAGACTGTTTGCAAGCAATCAAGGTAATTATGTGGTTTTGATTCACCTCTTGCCTGGGAACTGCATTCTGGTAACTTTACACCATCTGAACCGTCGTGTTGAAAAGAAAGATGGAAGAGCCTCTGGATCCTAAAAGCAACAAAGCAGAGTTATTTTCTTTGCAGATCAGGGCATTTTGACTTGCTGGCCAATGCTGTATTCCTCTACCCTCTAGTGGTGAAAACACACTCTCAGAAAACAACTTCAGTAAGTTTTAAAAAAGTCACCAAGATTTCAGCGAAAAGGTAAGTAAGCATTTGGAAGTTCTTAATGAAAGATAAAATTACTTTTTATGTTGAAATGGGATACCAAAGCACTTAAGGCACCAAAATGTAATAGGATTCCACAAGTACCGAAGCGTCCATGTTAACAAACCCAGCCCGGAACAAGGGCTGCAGCGAGGGAGAGTGTGTGTGAGGAACAGAAAATGGGGCATGGCTCCAATAACTGCTTGTTACTTATTTTGTAGAGTATTTTAACCAAGAATCTCTGGTTGAAAGTGTAATGCATATGCAACGTGCTGTTAGCAGAGGCAGAAAAAGTTAAGGTTTATGCAAGGAATGTGGTTTTTAACTATATCGTTCAAGCATATGTTATAGTTGAACCCAATTAATAGAAAAATGCAAACTTGATTTCTATATTAAAAAGCTTGCTTACGTGAAGATTATGTACAAGGCTTTTGTCCATTCATCAGACTGAAGAGTATTAGTTCTGACGTGCTGGGTATATTCTAGTTGGATTTATTACATATTTTGCATAATTTAAATCCCTACCTGACTTTCTGGCTAAATTAAGCAAACAAGCTGACATAACTGAAATAACTGCCATACACGTGCTGTATATCCAAAATGTGTTAAAATACTTAAAATGTATAGAAGCACACAAATAATTTTATTTTAACTTCTCCTTTATTCCACCTTCTTCAGCTGTTGCCCTTTTAGATAATTTCTGTCTTAGAGTTTATAGTATGTTGCATTAAATGCAATAGAGTTTAGCTGATTGTTATTATCAGAGGCTAAATAATGAGTAAGATGAGTTCCTTATTGGTCTGAGCATGTGGAAACTGTCAATACACTGTGGATCACGATTGCTACATTAATGAATGCCTGAAACTTGCACATAAAACTAATACCAAACACTGTTCATATAATCTTCTCTTCAGTACAGGAAATTGTTTGGCTATGGTAATTAGCATTTCTTCAGATACATTTTCCATACTTACTAAAAAACTAGTTAGCTCTGTAGCATAACAAATATTCTCCTAATTACTGCATCTGGACCCGTTTTCACAGTTAATAGTCTATTTTAATTTTCTTGCGTGCATAGATAGATACACATACACATACATACCATAATGAAATATATATGAAAAATAATTCACTGTCATAAATGCATAAGAAATGTAAACCAATTTAGAGTTGCTAAGATGTAATTTCCCTAATGCAGAGTCTGTAAAGGACTGAATGGTTGTGTCATTCAAAATCTCATCTCTGCAGCCTTCTGGGCAGTCTCCAGAAAGGACATGGGGAACTGCAGATGTCAGAGCTGAGTCTTCTGAACTCAGAGTGACATTGCCAGTATTTTTATGTTTGTCTAAAATCCCTATTTTAATGTCTGTCTAAAAGAAGCTGAGCCTCAAACCCCAGGACAATTCTCTTCTTTCTTAACCACACTAGAATAGGACAGATGAAGGCACAGAGAGGAAAAAGGGATTTACGCAGCCCCACTGCTGGCAGATACAGCAGCCTCTGTCAGGAGACACAGTGGGGTCAGGTCCCAGACATTTTAGTGAGCAGTGGGACAGCAGCTGAGCAGGCAGCCCAGGCTTTCTGAAACACCAAAGGGTCTCCCCACACAAGGGCATGTGTAGGAAGAGAGAGCTGGAGATAAGGCTCTGCTCAGGGAGCACATGAATCTCCAGGTCTTCCGTAGCGAAGTGAGCATTTAGGATTAGTAAAGACACCAAAACAAAGGGCCTTAGGTCAGGGCGTGCTGCGGGGCTGCGATGATGCAGGAAGGGGAAGGATTTGCAGGGGGAAAAAATCTGGGAATGAATGAAGAGCCTGGAGCCTCTTTGAGTCTTTGGTAAACCTGGTGCTAGATGTAGCCCGCATTGCTGATGACCAAAAGCTAGGAGAGCCCCTAGAGACAAAGGTTGACTTTGGCAGCACAGCAGAAATCAAGTACCTGGTATTGCTGAGCATTTATGGTTGGAGACCAGTTAAGTTATAAAACTGCAGGGGAACCTCTTGGTTTGTTTAATATTTTGAAACCAGCCAGTGTCTGTAACACAATATGGGAAGGAAGGAAGTCTGCAGTTTGTGGGAAATCTGATCTGCTTCTTTGGTAAACCCAAGATGGTAAATTCCACAATTAAAATAAAAATAAGGAGACTTTTAAATGAGTGCCATAGTTAGTAAATATGTGGCATGTAAAATAAAAGGAAATTTTACTTGTTTTCTGTAGAAGTATTTTGCCAAGTATTAGAGAATTGTTCATTTTAAAAATGAAAGAAGGGAACTCTATTTCTGCTTCTGAAAATCTGCTTAATACAATGCCAGCTGTAAAGTTACCACTTAAACTTCTGTAACAAGAAAATGAAAGAGAATTCACAATTCAAAGACATTTCTTAATAACTCAATAGAAGGAGCAAAAGACAAAACTTTCTAGTTACATTTGTGGGTATATCCTGTAGTGATGACCTTCTGCAAGCTACACTAGCAATAGAATTTAATTCATCATTCCTTAAAAAGGGGGGTCTACAGTACTTAATTACAAACCACAAAAAGCCAAGAGGGTGGGAGTGAGTAGGAAATTCAGACATATTAAAAAAAAATGTACACATGGGGGAAAAGGAATTCAATCTATAACTTTATAAACTGATAGGTAATTGGCATGGAAAGAGCGAAACATAATTCTCAGCATTTTTATGAGGCTACATATGCCATAGTATTTGGATTCCAGATCAAAACAGGTACGGTACAAGCAAAAATTCCAAGGATATTTTGATATGTTTGTCTACTCGCCTCCCCCAAGCCTACAGATGTTTGTGACGGTGCACTCCTCCCTGCCCCCAACCTGACCTTTATCTCCCATAACGCTGCCCAAGTGATAACCACCCCTGGTGGTCATAATGGGTGCATCTAGTTGTGATGGCTGCATCCGGCTCACAAGTGGTTTCAGGGAGACAGATAACAACACAATACAAGTCTAAAGTCATATTACAAGTCTTCTGAGGAACAGCTGAGGGAGCTGGAGTTGTTTAGCCTGGAGAAGAGGAGGCTGAGGGGAGACCTTATCACTCTCTACAACTACCTGAAAGGAGGCTGTAGAGAGGTGGGGGCTGACCTCTTCTCCTTAGTGACAAGTGATAGGACGAGAGGAAATGGGTTCAAGTTATGTCAGGGGAGGTTTAGATTGGATATTAGGAAAAATTTTTTCACTGAAAGAATTATTAAACATTGGAGTAGGCTGCCCAGTAGGCTGCCCAGGTGGATTCGCCATCCCTGGAGGTGTTTAAAAAAAGGGTAGACATGGTACTTGGGGACATGGTTTAGAAATGGTTTTGTCAGGTTAGGTTAATGGTTGGACTTGATGACTTAAAGGTCCGTTCCAACCTCAACAATTCTATGATTCTAATAGCCAAGGGCTGACTTAAGAAATGTGCCCACTTCACCACAATACTGGTACTGTGGTCAATATGCAAATATACTAGAAGTCAATCATCTTATCCCCATAAATAGTGAACAGCACAAGTGCCTTTTGAGCTCTCCTGCACAGCAGTGGAGAGGATCTCCCCTTGAATAGGGATGCCTCTCAAGGTTACTTCCCGAGATTAAGAGATTCCTTGCCGCAACAGATCCTCGGTAAGTGATTTTAAGCATGCTAAACTTTGAAATCTTAACTAAGTGATATAAAGGATTGATTGTGCATATATAATCCTTTAGACATAACCGTTGACCAAGTCTGGGACTAGGATTGCATCCAGCTGCACCTAGACTCCTCTCTGAGAAGGAGTTTAGAAAGCCAGGGGGTCCTTTCTGAACCTTGACTCAATGGGAGGGTCTCCCTGACGGTTCTGTCTGACTCTGTCCTCTATGCAGTAAATAACCAAGTGTGCCTTGCCATCGGATCTTGTTAAAACACTGTCACGTTTATTATCAAACTTTGTTAAATCCCTCTTTGATATCAACAAATATTTCGCTGCTTCTCTCTACGAGTGAAGCGTATCACTCCATCCACGTCAGTGTTGAAGTGAGATGTTAGAAGAAGATACAGTACATTCATGAGTGAAAAGCATGAGACCACATCCATTTTCAGAGCACTTGAATGGTGTGATGGAATACAGTATCAGCCAGTCAGTCCTGCTGAAGGTGCATTTTGTACCAAAAAAAAATATCACTTCTAGCGTTTTGTTTGGTTTAGCGATTTCTTTCCCACCATACACTGGCAAAACTGCATTTCACACCCTTGACCAATATAGCTATGCCAGCAGAAGTCCGTAGTGCAACCTTGGCTTAAGAATGCCATTGATATAAAAACATTTCAGACCTCCTAATCCACGTTTTTGTTCTATGTAGACCATCGCAGCAAAGCTGTTTCTTTGTGGCTTCATTAGGAATGTTCCCACCATTGATTTCTGGGGCAAAGTTGCATTCCCTGAGAGTGCAAACAATATTCCTGTGATGAACCCACACGTCTCCTTTCTGCAGTACCGGAGCTGTTCTGGTGCTCAGCTGCTGTAACTGCAGTGGGTGATTTATGTGACTTGTGATTTTAAATAGGCAAGAGGACCTAGTCTCTGAAGTCGATCCTCAACTCGGAATGACAAGTACTCTTCCTCAAGTTTGTAATACAAAAATACTGTTTAAAAGGCTTTGATTTTGCAAGAACTATTTTTAATGCTCTGTATTTACACGTCAGCGTTATCCTTTTTTCTCTCCGTTGTTTCTTCAATGATGACAAGTACAATTAGTAAGCTTGAAATTAAAACGTGTCATGGCTTTCAGAATATTAAACTCGGAAGCTGCAGCTTGTGGCAGTTGCCAGAAAAATACTGAAGATATAGATTTAAGTTGACTTGTGAACTGTGGAAACAAGGAGCAAAATGACTATAAATCTAGCGTAATAATCATTACCAAAATGTACTCCAGGGTCTCTTTTTGACTTTGCTATTGTGGCTGTTTGCAGACAAACATGAGTGTAGCTCTGTCCACTGCAAGTCATATGAAATCTGTATGCAGTACTTGCTCTATGGTATGGCTCCCAGCTTTTTAAGGAGTCTCAAAACTTTTTTACCTTTTAAGATTGCATACCTCTGTGGGTGCTGAATTATAGATTTCCTCTGTCATGGGTTTAAATGATCACTTTCCAGTAGACAGAAAAATTGACCTGAATATGGAATACTCACAGTTGTTGAGGTGTTTATTTTACTAGAATTTTATATAATGTCCAATTATTAATACCCATTCTTTTTAATTGTTGATTAATAAGCAATAGAAACTAAAGCCTCCTATACTTCATCTTCAATATTTTTGATAAAGTATATTAGCACAAAGGCATTCCTGACTTCATACTACTTGAGTTTATAAAAACATTGAAAATCTGTGACACCCTGTGAGTGCCTTATCTAGTCTTTATTTAGTGACACCGATTGCTTCTGGTTTTTCACTATGTTATTTCATAAATTAACATGCTAGTTAAAATATTTTGCAAAATCCTCATAGTAATTTTTCTAGATAATCTCTACCTGTGTGAATGTATTTAGTCTCAGCATCAGAAAACAATCTGAAACTAAATACTGTAGATTTTTATTCAGGCCCCTGGAGTTGGACTAGCACCCCACTGAGACTATAGCTCTTGGTATCTGCAAGAACAGCTGCAGTGCTGGGAAATTCATAAAGCAGCAGAACATGGGATCAGGTAATACTTTCAGATCCTTATGCACTATTGTGCTTTATCCCAGACTCCTACCGATTTAAGCAGTTTTAAAGGGCAGGGGTTTTAAGAACATGCTAGATATGTGCCTTGTTTCCGCAAGCTATTAAAATATCTTTTGTGTAGTTTATAGGTTGTTAGAGAAAATCCAGGGTTTTTTTCAGATGTCCCCACTCTTATTGCTTGTGAAACATTCTTGGTTTGTTTTGGTTTTTTAATATTTTCAGTGTAAATTTTAGTCTAGTAGCCTCAACTGCCTAAAAACTGATCTAAATCTGTTTCGCTCTTCTTTTCCATTGAAAGAAAAAAAACCCAGAAATATTTGAAATAAGCTTTGTAAATTCTGGTATGTACATAAATATTGACACACATTAGGCTACCACTACATTTGCTGCAGTAGACGGAAGAGAGGACAAGAGACCACTTGCCAGTTATTAAGCATTTGACTTTCATGCGGCTGTTCCTAAAAAGTAGAATCCATACAGACTGCCACCGATGCATACAGGGCCTGCATTCTCCGGAGACATCAACAGCAGGAGTGATGATATGGTGCTTAGGGCAGGCGGGTGTCCCTCTAGAGCAGCATACAGGGAAGTGGCCACCTCTGTGGGACAACACAAGGGCTGTGCTGCCCTGTGTGGGAAGAAGCCACCAAAAAAGAAGAGAAGCTGTAAACTTCTGACAAAAAAAAAGTGCATGACCAAGGGCAGCAGAAGGGCCTCAGGAGTCTGAATTAAGCACCCTCTTGTGCAGGCAAGCACAAGAAGACGACTATATTTTTTCCACTGAAGATCATCTACAGCAGTTCTTCCTGGGCTGGACAGAGTGATCATGGCCCTTTTTACTTTTAACTACCTTATAACAAGTTATAAGCTATTCTGAAGGCAGTTAACATCCATCTCTCTCATAAAAGGTAGGATTCCTGAAAGTGAAATCCAGAGCCATGGTTCCTGTTGTAAGTGCTCTTTATAAACCTTATTCACAGCTTCTAGTTAAAAAATCCACCAAAAACCATGGGAACGAGATCCAAAAAAAAAAACGGTTTTCTTTTTCTAGCTAAGTTCCCATCCTGCTCTGCTGAAGAGTTAGATCATGCCTACATGCAAGTACCTGCCCCTACTGTTTCTACCGGCCAAAGTAGGCTGTTATGCTTAGTCAGCACAGCAAATTGTTTCCCAAAATGGAAACACACAGAGATTTTTAGATTCCCTTGAGAGGTTAGATGGCATGTAAGTAATCTGAATCGTTGTCTGAGACTTGTGAGCAGCGGCCTTCTAAGTTGAGCTTTAGGCAGGAATTGGGGCATCTGAATTACTGCTTTACCCCAGACCAGGAGTGTGCTTTTGAAGTGACTCTCCCACTCACCCCCACTTACTGCACTTTGGCTAACATTGCAGAGCAGCCCTCAAGTGCACCAACCAGGTTCCTTCCTGGTGTCACAAACCCACGTTACGTGCTCCAGGAAAACAAGTAATGGTCTGCAACTGCTCGTGGGAATTCAGGCCTTGGAGACCTAGTGTCAATCAGAGTTCAGAGAAATAACACCATTTAACATTATTGTGCAATCACTTTTAGAAAGGTAGAGCATCAATCAAACGTTCTCTGAAACGTAACATGATTTCAAAAATAAATTAGTCGCTAGAGGAAGCCTCTTTATCATCATATCCTAGTATCAAACGGCTTCTGACTTGGGCCTTTCACTCTTAGATGTTGAAGTAGTTCAGTAATGTCAGTACGTGCTACTTCCTTCAGTACTTAGTTGAAAGAAAAGGAGGGTAAAAGACAAGGGTATGCAAGGCTTCTGCAAAATTCCACATTCATTCCACATTCTGAGCAAATACAGACTTTCTAAAGATTTCCCCACAGCTAATTAGTTAGTGCAATGGCTGGGAACAGAATTACCTTTGCCTACACCTTTTGAAAATCTTTACACGGCATCAGTGAGAGGGCATTCACCTTCCCCTCCTTCAAAGACCAAACACCAAAATGAACACTAGTTGTCAGTGTGAGAGGAATGTCTTTAGACCACAAACACTACCCTCCCTCCTTCATCTCCATTACCCCATCGCTGTGCCCAGGCAGTAATTCCCAGCAGTCAGATTTCAACGAGTGCTACTTACAGCAGCGACCTGGTCTGACTCTCCCTGTGTTAGAAGAAGTCTACGTGCAAAACAGCGAAGACACATTACTGCAGTGTAACTGCAGGCATGCATTCAATTTTCTGCTACTCTCTAAGTTTAGTAAATAACATAGCAGTTGTAGTTTGTGGTTCTCTGTTACAAATACTATAGAATTTGCAAGAAGTCCTGGAGAAACACAAGGAGAATAAGAGAGCTGTGGAGAAGGCTGCAGCTGCAAGAAGGGCTCTCCCAGTCAGCAGGGCCTGGCTAGGACTGATTGCATCCTGGACAGGATCACACACCCTCAGAAGGTGCTTTCCTTTTAGAAATCATACAGCAGCAGAGGGCATCAGACAACAAGAAATGCTACATACCAAATTCTGAAGCGCTAAAGGCACAGTGAAGGGGAATGGGAAATGGAAAGGTACGGACTGAGATGCTGTAACATGGGTGGGGATGAGGAAGCAGTCACTGATGGAAGGAAAACCAGACACATCATCTCTCCTGTGTGTGTTGGCTGTAACCGCTCCAGCATGGAAAGGTTGGGGTGGGAGAGAGCAGGGGAGGGAACACCTATGGTGCTGTAACTTGCCTAAGAGGTGCTCCACTAGCAACCCAACCTGAGCACTGCAATTGGTGATGTACCACCAACCCATAACAACGTTTCCCTTCTCTTTTAAGATACAAAAACACAGCAAATTCTCTGTTAGTAAAGCAAGATTGCTGTTTGATAGTATCTCATGCTCTCCCAAAACACTCGGTACAACAGGACTCAAACAAGAAAAATCAAAAGATAAAGCCTTACCCAGCATGTAACCTTAGTTTGTCCCTTTGAGTGATGACTAGGAAACACGCAGCACTCTGAAGTGAAGCCAAATGACTCATTTTCTACAAAAGCGAATTCAGGTCTCTTGCTGGCATTTCCTCCCCACACCCTAAAACTGTTTCTCACTGCGTGTGCAGAGATGACCTTGTCATCGCTGCAGGCACTCGGGGCTGCCATGAAGTGAAGATATCCGCTTAATTTCTATTTCTACAGACAAAGAATTGCTGCTTTGTAAGTACAGTAATTTTCTGTTTTCCTCGGTGGAAAAGAGGAGAGGTTTATGGGGAATTGTTATTTATAGTGCCTTTCACTGGAGCGTCTCAGACTTGAAGGAGGTCCTGCCCTTCCCTTGAGAAACCGCTGCTCGGGCAGAAAGCGTTTTAGCTACATCTGTGGTGTTCCCCAGCCCGACCCCCGCGTGTGTATGAATGTCATCGTTGTGCAAACAGCAGTGAGACGTGCAGCTTAAGAGGCTCCGGCAAAAGTTAGAGCAGCCGGCCGCTTGCAAGCTCCGGCATAACACGGCTTTCCTGTGGCGAAGCGCGCATGAGCAGCTAGGGCACATTTAAGGACGGCCTTCAGAAACAGATGTTAGCCGCTGTGCTGTAGCAGCAGTCGTTGTGCTGAAAAATTTGGAATGGTTTTAAGTCGACAGAAAATAATCTCACACTCCAGTCTATCAGCTGCCTGCTTTGGGTGTCACTTGACCAGGTACCGTATTCCTCCCTTACTATGTCGGGAAATGCACAGGAAAATTTTAATGGGCATTTGGAAATTATTTTTTTTTTTTTTGCTTCTGTAGATAAAAATATCTCAAGGAAGTTTTTAAAAGGCATTTCCCTTTACAACAGCATTATTCTCATACATGCCTGCGTACAAAGCGAGAGCAGACAGCTTCAGGCAACTTGTTGTCATAAATCTGGCTTTTATTGTTATCTATATCAAGTCTACAAAATAGGAATTTTTAGAAAACGTTTTCACAGACTGAACAGTACAAAATTGAATGGAATTACCTGTAAGAACTTTCACCAAGCATTGCCAAACTGATGCCACAAATGGGTACTGTTTTTGTGAAAAGTGTATCTGAGTGTATCTAAAAATCTTAATATTTTCTCATATGCCAACAGGATTGAATTGGGATTTCAGTATCTCGTGAGTATTTTGACAGAAAAGTAAAGACGGATTAAAACAGTTCAATCAGTAAAGGAAAACAGTTAGTAAAATATGAAAGATATGCAAGCTATGCCCCCCTGGATTATTAAAATGGATGAAGAAAGGGATAAAATCTAAATAACTTTGGGGGGCTTAAATAATGGGAGATGGAAGGAAGAGTTTTGCTTTAAGCCAAATTCAATTCAGACGGCAAGGTGGACTGTTTGCTTGCAGCATGGCTTAAGAGCCACCTTGGCGAAAGTGGTCCCAAAGAGGTCCCCAAAAAGGCATCCTCCAAACTGCTTGGGGCTGAATCAGGCAGGCGCTCGCTGCTGCGGGGGGCCGGGCAGGGAGCTGTGCTGCAGAGCGGGGACCTGGGACCCCTCTGACTTCTCAGAAAGGGGAGGAACAGGGCAAGCTGCTTTTGCTGTCCCTCTTGTTCCCACCAGCGCTGCTAAAGTTTCTCTGACTGGACTCCCATCACCTTTCACTAAGGAAACGGCTTGAGAGGGATAATACCAGTCAGAGCGGTAACTGTTTTCTGTATATTACCCGCTATTTTACGGGCAGCTTCTGAGGAAACTCAGCCTTGAGCTCCATCCTGTGCTTTGAATCAGTGTATCTCTACCGTGAAGTACAGGCAGTTAGTGACAACCAATTACACGATTAAATTTGAATATTTCCAACTCCTATTTATTTCAACTGTTTTGGAGACACATAGTATGTATATGTAAAAGATGGCTGAGGTGTCCTCCAGTATCTTTCCTATACCTACTTAGGGTGCAGCGAAGGCACGAATCCAAATGCAGGAAACCAAGGCTGAGTGTCTGTAGACAGGGATGCTGCATCAGCATTGCACTTGTAAACAAGCATTCAAAGCTGTTTGGATACCAATTTTCTAAGAATAGAAATTTTAATTTTCCCATTGAGGCTTGTAGTGATGATGAATAAAATGTAAGAACTATGGATATTAACTCAGCTGCTAAATACTATCATTTCTGGAAAACAAAATGCGAAACCAACATAATTTATAAAATTGGGATGCTAGGGATAGTTCAACCAGACATGGGATAAATTTGAAAAGAATCTATTTTAAAGCCTTTGAACCAAGGTCATTTGGCCCTTACTTCAAAGTCTTGTCCTGGCAGTGAAAGAGAAAGCCCCAGAGGAACCTTTGCAGAAAGCTGTGCAGAGAGGGGGGGAAATAGCATCACACCCTGAAATCTGACACATACAAAACAGAAAAAAGCTCAGCTCAGAGTCAAACAACAGGAGCTCACAAATTCAGTGTCTTCTAAGGAAATGTCATTGTTGGAATAGGATGATTAGAATTTCTACAACTAAAGATATCTCTTACAACCCTGAAAGGAAACTTGGCACATTATGTGAAGAAGCAGCAGGCTGCTACTGTCTCTGTGATTACAGAAAAATAAATGATATTGAGGACTGGATTTTAAAAAGCTCTTCTCTTCCTTTGTGAACAGTAAGTACTTTTCATACAGCTGAGTCGTGTAACAAAAGAGAATTACTGTGCTATTTTAAGATCAACTCTACACAAAAAAGAATAATTCCTCTAAGAAGTAAAGAAGTACTAGCAATAAGCATTTAAGGTCTGATCTGAGGTGCACTGAAGTAAATAAAACAGAGACAGTGTTGCTAGGCTTTGATTAAGTTTTTTATCTACTTTTATTGCAGTGACTACTAGGAAGATGCAAACATGATAAAGCTCTCTCTCTTGGTTTTGCAGGATCTGAGCATTCCAAATGTAGAAATGATTTTGCAACTAACATCTTATTGGTAAGAAAAAAAATCATGAATTATTGTTATATCATACTTAGATTTAAAGTGAGTGAAGTTTAATAATGACATAAGACTGTGTTAAAAAGAGTAGGGCTGTTTATCTATATAGTATACTTACAATGTGATTTTGTTTGTTTTTTTTGTTTTTCTTGTTCTTAACTTTTACACCACACAAAGGTCCCAGTCAGGGTGAGAAGGACATCAGAGGATGTTGATCACATTCTCAGTTTCCCAAAACGACTTCTAAAAAACATCCCAAGCCACTAAAGCATAATAACTCATACATCATCTGTCACATGTAGATTCCCAAGTGAGACTGCTTATAGGAAGTTTGGAAATTATCAGAAAAGTTATGAAGTTATGGCCCTGACACTTTCTCTTCCATGACATCTGTTTGTGTCAATGATCAAATTTTAACACACACTCTATGTCCAGGCAGAGAGTGGTCTGGTCTACAGCCATCCTCATGCAGGAAGGTCTTCAGCCACATGCAGCGGGAGTGATGAATGGCCAGGTCATTGCCTTCTTTCCTTCTTCTGTGTTTCAGGGCATCCCTGGTCACACCCCTGATCTTTGGCCTGCTTCTGCAGCCACCGCTGACACAGCTTTCCATCGTCACACAGCCAAACATTGTCCTGTTGATGGCTGATGACCTCGGCATAGGGGATATAGGTTGCTACGGGAATGATACTATCAGGTAAGGAAACTGAGCAGAACAGTGAACAGAGCTGGTGTGTTATTTAATGTAAGACTGCAGACCTCGGCCCATCATCGGCTATTTGAGCCATCTTCAAGTTCATTTCTTGGAGAAATGGGAGGATTTCCCATGGGTGCCATGGGTAAATGTAAAGTACAACCAGGATTATGTCATAGCCTAGAGGGCATTACCAGGGCCAGCTCTGCTATCCCGAGATGCTTTACTGTGGGAATATGTCAGCCGTTCTTGTATATTCCTTAATTGCCCATCATTGAGAAATGCTAAGCTCTTACACATACCTGAAGATAGAAACGTTGTCCCCTCTTTCAACATATCAGGCCTCATTACCTCATTTAACTCTGTTTTGCCATTCTTTCCCAGTCTCACAGCAAAATACAGTATAAATCACTGCAATGAGCTATGTTACCCGGAAAAACTTCTCTTTTCAGACCCAAGGACATAGAGTTTCCCTTCTCTTTGAAAATCATGCCACGATTTTGCCTGCTGGTTTCCTACCAGCTTGTCACTTCTCTGAACAAAACCAAATTTGGTACAATCACTCCCCTCTTCCAGCAAAGTTCTCAGAATCTCAACCTGATCAGCACTGGCCAGCAAGTTTCTGATAGGTCGCTCATGATCATAGGTAGCTGATGGGGCTCTGTGTGGCCGGGCCTCCACTTCAGCATAGCATCATTCCCAAGGCATGAGTTTTCTTCTTTGAGAGCAGTGGGGTACATTTCTGCAAGGCCCTTCTTAAGACTTGGGGAAAAAAGAAGGAATGATTGGCTCGAAATTTATCCAGATAGCAATTGTTGATGAAGAAAGAAAAAAAAATAAGTAAAAGTATTTCTCCATCACTTGATAAAATAAAAATAAAACTTTTAAAAAATATATTTTCTTACCATCTTCAAATAGAAGAAACCTCCCAAAATAAAGATAAGTATATTATTCCTCCTCCCCATTCCCTTGAAGACTCTCTGAATGATATCTGACAGTGTTGGTTGCGTTTTTAGGACCCCAAACATTGATCGCCTGGCAAAGGAAGGAGTGAAACTGACCCAACACATTGCTGCAGCTCCACTTTGCACCCCCAGCAGAGCAGCTTTCCTCACCGGCAGATATCCCCTCCGATCAGGTTTGCCTTGCAAAACCAAGCAGCCTTTAAACACTGCTTTATTGCTGAAGGGAACAATGCCATAACATGAGCACAAAAGAAATGAGGGTGTGCAAATAGAAGGGTTGCCACAAACGCATCATCCCTCACTGAGGCACGCAAAGACACACCAGCTAGGTCTAGTACCTTTGAGGTGGTATCTGTATTTACGGGGTACAATGAACCAACCTGGGGGGAAGCAGAGCAGCGACAGCTCTGCAGAGCAGCTTGTTTCCCCCAGCTCACAACTTCAGTTGCACAGATTGCAGCCAGAATGGAGTTAGTACAAATTGTTACATTCAAAAAAGTCATTACACGGAACATGTACAATAATAACACGTTTCTAAAACACTAGTTATATTAATTTCTGTCATGGGTGACTCCTCATCAGATATCAGAAACAGCTCAGCCCTGCAGGGAGCAGAGTAGGTCTATGCAGATGTGTGGCCATTCCCTCCAGTCGAGGTGCAGAACGTGTCGTTTACAGGAAAGCTTTCTTACCTATATGTCAGAATTCATCCATCCTATGAAATAACAGTTTGACAGCTATATTATTTTTCCCAGTTCTGTTTTTGAAGAAAAAAATACTACCCTGTCAAACTGCATTCCGGAGATGAAGAGGTATGAAAAACAAATAGCTCTACATGTTTCTAACAGCAACTCTCTAACGCTTGTTCTACTGCAAATGATCTTCAGTGCCGTCCTTCCTGAGGCATTTTGAAGCTGACATGTCATCCTCCTTTTATCATGACAGCTCCCACTGAGATAGACAGCCTGAAAAACACACATGAGCTTGCACAGACTCTCTCCCACTGTAAGAACAGGTCCAGAGACATTCAACGCTTCCATGACAGATTATACCTTGCATAACATTGTACGATGGGGTTATGCCAGTATATAATGCCAAATTACAGGGTGTAAACCTGCAGGTGAGGAGAAGATTGCGGTGCTAGATAGCTACTCTGTGGGTTTCAGAAGTCGGGTACCAGCCATGCCACTGTGCCGGGAAATCTTGAGTTCCCGGGCAGCCTTATGCAAGCCGGAGTTTGAGACTGACAGAGTGTTGAAGTCTCCCCACCCTCCTCCCTGCCCTCACAGTCACACTAAGTGCACTTCATACAGCCCGGATGCCACTGTGACATATAAAAGCTCCTATACAACTGTGCCATTCCAAATATAATAAAATAAAATGTCTCAGTACGAGATACAAAGAAGAATAGGTATTATATAACAGAGAGACTTAACTCTTTCTTAATCTTGTCCAGAGTCCTAGATTCATTTCCCCAAACAAACAGCATCAGGATAAACGTTTAACACTATAATATCGATGAAACCAGGAAACAAGCATGCTTGATAAAAGTACTCTACCAGTTATACTTACTAAGATTGTTTATTACTGTATTTTTTAGGGATGGATGCTATAAACAATTACCGTGTTATTTTTTGGAATGGCGGCTCAGGAGGGCTTCCTCCAAATGAAACCACTTTTGCCAAAATACTGCAACAGCAAGGCTACAGCACAGGACTGATAGGTATGGGGACACTCCTGAAGATGGGCTAGAATGTGTTTCACCTGCATGTCTCACTCAAACCATTTGTTTTAGTTAGCAACTGCTCATATCTCAGTTGTAATATTTTTATTTCCCGATTTAAGAATATCTTGTAAGAAGAAATCCTGACCAAAAAGAACCTCTCTTTAAAAAGCAGCATCTGATAAAGAGAACAATCTTTACTGTTGACCTGCTTTCAAGCACAGATGTGGTTATTAAAATATATAATGGAAAATATGGTACTATTTCTTGAATACTATTCTACCAGTATAGATAATTATTCCAATGCTATTTCATAAAAAACAAAAACATGAGTGCCATTTAAATATGCAGGATGATGCTTTACACAACTCTGAGCAGATTCACAACAAAAAGTATCAGCTGCTACTTAAAACAATAGAGCCAGTTCATAATATCACAGGATTTGGCCTTTCAAAAAACAGAAACAAAGCAATTATTTTTTCTTTAATTACAGTGTGACACTATAGTTCACCAAGATTTCAGTACAGCCCCCAAAACGTTGCCTCCTTCAGCACTAATACAAACTCCATTTTATTTTACATTGTATAGGACTTTTTTTTTGTTTTAATAGAGTTGTAACTTTTGGTCACGATCCAATTTCAAATAATTATTTATCTTAGATATGTCACATAGTTCCACAGACTGATAAAACACAAACGTTCCTGAGCTGAATTTTCAGCTATTTGCCCTACCTCATCTCAGCATCTAAATGTCAATATCTAAAATCTATGTTTGACACATAAAAATATTGGCTGCACAAATAAACTGAATTCACCACTAAAAGTGTCTGCAGGAATGGATTTGTATTCATTCAGCAGAATAAATCTAAACCATCCAGGACAATACTAAACGAAGCCCTCCAGGCATTTTATGTTCTATATTACTGAATCTTCTTCTCCTGTCGGTTTTGTAGCGATATTATTTTAGTTATTTTAATCAGCTCATAAAAAAGCCCATGTCTGTTAGCCACGTACTTCAGCTTGGTTTCAGCATGTAATCACTAACAATTAGATTTGTCTCCACTTTGCCAAAGGAACTGCCCTGCAGGGAGGTTGTGCTGCATACCTCCTAGAAGCTAGCTAGCAAAATGGGCTGGCATTTTCCCTCCGGGCACCTCAGCTAAAATCACACTACAGACACCAAGAGCATCACTTGGTTTAATCAGATTGACAGATTCAGATTAATTGCACCATAGGAGACGATGGAAAGCCCTGGTGATAAGTGACACACAAAAAATGCAATCACTTTACATTCAAGTCATGAAACAGGAAATCTTACAGAACATCTACCCACGTTACCACGGCTGAAGGAGCACTAAATAGTCTCACCTGAATGGTTTGTGATTGCTTTGCTCTGAGCACAACTAGTTTAATTACAAAGTTAAATCCTATTAATAACCTGCATCTTGATGTGATAATGAGACTTTTGTTGGGAACCACTTTGCAGTTTCTTTGTAGTCAGACAATGTTGTATAACGTGCCCTCAAAGATTAAATTACATTAATTCTACAATTAGTTTATCTTCTGGACATTTGAGTCTTTTGTAGCATGTCAGAAGCCTTTATTGACCTCAGCTGGAGATTTAGGTGTTGGAGTGCATCTGAAGTCCAAGGATACGTTAGCTGCACCTGTATTTATGAACAATGCATCTATGTATTGATTACAAACCTGTTTCATTCTATAACTGCCTCTAAATATGTCAAGAGGTAAACTGAGTAGTGATTTTAGCTGAAAGCAATTCATCCACCTAGAAAAGAACTTTCACTCTTTCTTTATATCCAAAAAGCAGCATTTTTTTTCCTCTGAAAAAGTTTTTTTCTGCTCGTGTTCTAATGCACAGCAATTCTATTGAAACCTACTTAGGGTTGGCTGCTAGTACATGCAACATAGTGAACCATTTGTTTAGGATAATATCCTTCTGTAAGTACACAGCTCCTTACTCCACAATAAGAATTAGTTGCAAATTAGTTTTCAAGCAAAATTCCAAAAGTTCATTTTGATCTATAGATCTGGTATCTGAGGCCTGTATCATATCAGTGATCATAAAATGCAATTAAACTGCATCTCTCTGATGAGAGGTAGATTTTTGGTCACTTGATTCAGATATTCACAAGCCTCAGTGTTTAAGGCAAATGAGGCAGCTTTTTATGTCTCTGTGTAAGTGCCTAACCAGTATGTTTGAATAGACTGGAGGGGAAGAAAAAGCATGGGTTTGATGTGCCATTCATCACAACAGTGGACATATGTTCATGATAAAGAACAAATTTTACTGCAAAGGTCAGAAGATGTTCCTTTTGATACATGAAGACTTTGGAATTTAAAAGAAGACGGGTTTGACTTTTTAAAATTGATGAAACACAAATAAATTGAAAAAAATACTTATAAAACAAGGTCTTTTATTCTCATCCAGTATATGGAGATACTATTGTCAGCAAAGTTGCTTCCATATGTACAGCTTCATGAGAAATCCTGATCTCCTGAGCTCAAGTTCTTCTGGATCTGGTAGTTTGTCTGCCAAACCCACTGCTGAGCTGCAAGTTACTTATCTACACTATCCAAAGCTTCTCTTATCATTGACACAAACATGTCGCTGAGTGTTGCTATAGTCCTGACATCCAGCTGTTCAAAGCTTTCCAGAAACAAGCTTGCATAGCATCAAGAAGGTAAAGAGACAACAGGACAACAGAAAAGTGGTATTTTGCCCTGTGCCTACAGAAGGACTTCTTCAGATTTCATACTTGACAGGCCATACATTTTTGCTTGGTTCTAAAAATTTGAATTTTTCTCAATTTCTAGTTCCCTTTATAGTCCATTTTTTTACATTTGATCAAAGCAACAGGGCATGAATATGTATACAGAGTACCAATAACTTCGAAATTTGTAATTTGTAGAGGTTTACTTTCAAGAGTTATAAGATATATCCCATTATATCAGTACATACTTGGTATATATGTGTAGGATGAAGAAGTTATCACAAGAAGGAAAAAAAACAACCTTTTTTTGAGAAATGTTTTGTATGAGGGAAAGCCCATTTTAAAATATTATCTCTTTACATTTTAATAATCTGTATTTTCAGGGAAGTGGCATCAAGGTGTTAACTGTGAATCCCGCAACGACCATTGCCACCACCCTTTAAACCACGGGTTTGACTATTTTTATGGGATGCCTTTTACGCTAATAAGTGACTGCCAACCAACGGAAACACCAGAGATGGACAGAGCCTTTAGAAGGAAACTCTGGCTTTCCACTCAGATGATCGGCCTCGTTACACTCACTGCTGCTCTGGGAAGACTGACCGGCTTGATTTCGGTCCACTGGAAAACTCTGACCTGCCTTGCTGGGTTTAGTCTCCTGTTCTTCGTATCCTGGTTCTCAAGTTACGGGTTTGTACGATACTGGAACTGCATTATGATGAGAAACCATGAGGTTACTGAGCAGCCAATGGTGACAGACAGGACTACGTCCCTTATCTTGAGAGAGTCCATTTCATTTATTGAAAGGTAAAGTGCGTTTCCTTTGATCACAATTTTTCTGGCTCTTGCATGTCTTGCAACTTTTAAACGGCACTTTCCCACATGAAGTTTTTACAATACTATATAGGATTATAAGTACTATTATGCCTATTATTAATAATATTAATAATGTTATCATATTATTAAACCAAAAATTCAGCTGCTGCTTCAGGATGTCTGTTATTCCTGGCTTCACCAAAGCCAATAACATTTCCAAATTTCCGTGGGTTGGGTTGAACATTTCTAGGCTATTTTGAGGAAATACAGATTTCTATCAATGAGACCAACATCGCAGCCCTAAGGGGTAGCAGCTGATGGCAGAAATGTGTGTGTGGGCTGGCGAAGGAGAAGTAGAGCTGTGAGGTAGCCTTATCGTGTGGGCACGTGGGCAACAGCTGGCAGGAGAGGAACCTGCTGCCTTCATTTCAGTAGCACGGTGGTGGTTTGAAATAGCACAAAGTTCAATGGTTCAATCTGGAACCTTTCTATCTATGATTCAGGGGAAAAAAAAAGAATTTTATACAAGGCAAACATTATTTTATAAGACAAATCCTAATCACTGGGTTTTAATATCTTACAAAGTAAGATGTTTCTGAAGTGATTGTTGAAATACATATATACACAAATATAATACCATTTTCCATCACGACTGACCTCATGTATGTATTGAGAACCTTCCTCCCCAATAACAAAGTGTTGATTTCTGTTTTTTTAGAAATAAGCACAAGCCATTCCTCCTCTTTCTTTCCTTTTTACACTCCCACACCCCTCTCCTCACCACAGAGAAGTTTCTTGGGAAGAGCAGCCATGGTTTATATGGAGACAATGTAGAAGAAATGGACTGGATGGTGGGTGAGTCACCATAGCAAATAACAATGTCACCAACTAACTAATACCGAGGTCTGAATAGATAATAAAAACGCAGTTGTTATCAAAAGAACAACAAGTTCAACATAATTAAAAACAAGAAGAAAAAAAAGTCCTAAGCTTTTCATTAACATCTATCAATCTCATATGAGCACTGTTGGCTTATAGTGTTGGCATTTTCTTCAGTCTTGGACCAAATGAGTCTTTTTGTTCACTCAGTTTTTTTGGTCTAGTGTTAAACAGATGTAACCATGTCCCCTTGGCTCTTGTCAAGGAGCTATCCTGCTCTTCTTACTAAATAGGTGAGAATTACTTAGTTTTCTGTGAATATTAAAGATCAGATAATTTCAGCCTCTTATGGTCATGTCTTATCTATGTCTAAGTAAGACACATCAAAAGGTGATAAAACTGATAAGCAAATTAATTCCAGGTGTAAACCAGCAGGCTATGTCTCTGTGATTGCTGCATTCAGCAGAGTGCTGAATATTTTTTAGCCCCATTCATAAATCCAGAAATGTTCTTAAATGTTAATTGATATGCCCCCAGAAATTAGATTCATGTTATTTTGCAGCCTGGTTTTTGGAGAGGAAAGAAAATTCTTAATCACCCAGTCATGGCAGAGGAAAAGTAGCCACATTTGCAAAAAGGATAAGAATCAGGTTACATATACAGAAAGAAGTGGTTTTCAAACCTACCTGTCAAACACTTCCACACCACAAATACGATTAGGAACATCAGAAACAGCTCAAGAATTACTTTTAAATAAAAAAAAAGAACTATATTATTAATGCATTAATGTATCCAGCCAGAAATTTAATGCAAATACTAACTGTGGTCTAGACAATATAAGATAAGGGTACACATTTTTTCCTCATTTCTCAGAACGGCCAACACTGATGCAGAAGCTAACTTTTTGGGGCCTTGGATCATGCTTTCTTTCCATATTTTTACAACAGATGGCACTTCTGCCCTTTCCAATACAAGCTTCTGGTCTGTGACTGTCGTTCTTGCACTCCTTTGTGATAATACAACTAATAAAAGAGTTACGGCACATCACAAATTTTCTGTGCTCTTACAGACAGTGAAATCACAACTTCAAATCTCAATCCTAAAAAACTTCTTTTAAACAATGAGCAGCCCTACACAGATAACCAATTACACTGATGAATGTTTACAACTCAGAGGCTAAAACTGACGTAGTGTAAGAGATATTTTTGCTTTTTAATACACACATATTCCTGTGTTTACAGGCCAGGTTCTAGATGCTATTGACAAGGAAGGCTTGAAAAATACTACACTAGTTTACTTTGCCTCTGATCATGGTGGATGGTTGGAAAGACAAGAAGGCGAAAGGCAGCTGGGTGGCTGGAATGGAATATACAGAGGTAAGAGCTGTCAGGGACGGTGACAACCCAGTAAAGTACTCAGGACACCCCTAAAGCTTAGATAAGACTGTACAAGGAGTACCAGCATTTTATCATTGAGAAGCAAATTTGTCTCATTCTAATTAGGCATTTAAAAATGTAGACAATTCTACCCTGTGCAGGTCTTCTTTATAAGTACGAATTCTGAAACTCTTTTCCTTGTAAGGCAACTGATCACAAGTTATTTTTTATTAAGATTGTGCAACCTCTCACTAAATATTAGTTGCATCTTACATCTGAACCCTTGCTTTAACTACAACAGGTATGTTAGAGGATGGTAAAAGAAAGAGGAGAACTAGGCTGGGAAATCACTTTATGCCTGAAAATTTTATCTACACTGAGTTCTTGATGGGGGAATGTGTTTGTAAAACAATAGAAGGGAGTAAGTCTGTAAGGTCACTCGAAAGGTCTGATATAGTGAACACACTTTCACTGATGCTGAGGAGAAGGAGCTTAGCAGTAAAAACAAAAGGGTAAGGAAGGCTCATAAGGGTAACATTAGCTTATGATAATTCAATAATATTTGTCTCAAATGTCTCTTTATTTTAAATGAAACTTTTTTTAAATGAAAATGTATTTTTTTTTTATGAAAGGTGGAAAAGCTATGGGAGGCTGGGAAGGAGGAATCCGTGTCCCAGGGATATTTAGATGGCCAGGAGTGTTACCTGCAGGCACAGTTATCAATGAACCTACAAGCCTTATGGACATTTATCCTACAGTAGTTCATCTGGCTGGAGGGGTACTACCCCAAGACAGGTACAAACACAAGTGTCTTTATTCCTCGTCCGCTCCCAAAACAATGGAAAATCTAGTTGGGTAACACATTCTAAGAGTCTGACATTTTCTTTTTCACTGCTGGCCCTTTTCTAGACACATAAATGTCACCACAGCTCAGTCACCTTTTCTCTGCATTTGAGATTCAGCATCTACCTGCAATCTTCTACAAGCATCTTCCTCATTCAGAGTTGCCAGTTCCAGCAAGAGGAGTGCTAAAGGAACACAGTCCTGTACATCCTACCTCAGTCTGATGGTCTCCGTTTTTTCTGCCAGGGTGATTGATGGCCGGGATCTGATGCCTTTACTGCGAGGAACAGTTGAGCACTCAGAGCACGAGTTCCTGTTTCATTACTGTGGCATTCACCTACATGCTGTGCGGTGGCACCAGAAGGACAGTGAGTATAGAACTTCTTTCCTAAGAACTAGGTTCAATCTACAGGAGAGCGCATTTATCTAACACATTCTTTCTGGGATTGCAGCTTTCCAAGTAGTTCCAGCTGTAAGGTAGCAAAGAACTAACTAGCATTGCTTGTATTGTATAGCACAAAGAGTTTGTTCGTGGCTTCAAGGCAGGTGGCATGCCAGGCAGGCTACTGAGGCTCAGGATGGGTCTCACTCATCTGAATGCAAGGCCTGGGGAGTCCATGCCCCCCTTGTCTCATGGAGGAGTCCTTGCCTCAGCCCTTTGTCTCCTTCTGCTACCTTAACAAGGTAGTAAGCCATGGAAAACCCAAATAATTTTTCATGTCTTCATAAAAAACATGTGAGCGATAACTGATACTTGCTGAAAAATTTGGAGAAATTTCAAAACGACAGAAATCATGTTATATTATTGGCTTAATTTTGTGGCACTTAATTTTAAATGAAATTACATAACTATATCAACTAATAAGCCGAAGCGCAACCAGAAATTAACTCTAGAAAAACATTCACTCTTCTAATGCCTTGTGATAACCACCAGTATCATCATAAGCCTCCTTTCCTTTCTACCAGGTGGAGCCATCTGGAAGGCTCATTATGTGACCCCCATCTTCCGTCCTCTTGGAGCTGGGGCTTGTTATGACAGAGGATTTTGCCCATGTTTTGGGGAAGGCGTGACCCATCATGACCCTCCATTGCTGTTTGATCTATCACGAGACCCTTCTGAAGCCAAACCTCTATCAGCTGACACTGAGCCCCTCTTTGACACTGTAATAAAGAAGATTGGAAGAGCCGTAGAAGAGCATCGCAGGACACTGACTCCAGTCCCAGCGCAGCTCTCTGTGTACAACGTGGTGTGGAAGCCGTGGCTGCAGCCGTGCTGTGGGACCTTCCCATTCTGTTGGTGTGATAAGGAAGGTGATAATAAACTTGCCGACCTATAAAAGAAAGGACCAAAGTTACTTCCTCAAAAGTGTTTTGTGATCAAGAGTGTTTTCTTTGGGGTGTTGATTGGCGGGTTGATTGATTGTTTGTTTGAATTAAGATGTTATATAAGAATTGTTCCAGTGAATGGCACAGTATTTGGTAAAGGTGGCTTTAGGCTGGACACTCTCAGGGAGAGAGCAAGACAGAATGATCTGAAGAGCATGTTTTAACTTGCATCTGTTGACAACTGCATGAATAGTTCAAATGCACTGAAGCGGGCCAAGATTAGAGTTGTGCAAGTAATGATATAACTTATGTTTTGTTGTTTATGAATGTATACTTAGAAGCTTTGCTTTGTTTTTCGTTCTGAATTTCTAAGTAATTTGTGGACTGAGGTCTCCCTTGATTTTTTTATCCTTACTGGTGATGCATAATGTGCTGCTATAAAAAAATTTTGCAGACTACTGCCTCCAAAATAATTCCAAAACAATTTTGCCCACAGTTCCTCACAGAATACCCTTTAAAAGTAGCTTCCTTCCTTCCTTCCTTCCTTCCTTGTAGCTAGTCCCTCCAGCAGCAGCGATGACAACAGCTGGTTAGCCTGCGGCTTCTGGATCAGGAGAAATGGCCCAGGTGAGGCATAAAACTTGGAAACATGACAAGCTGGGAAAGGGCTGTCTGTGTTTTCTGAGAAGGGTGGGACTCCCCTGGTTGGAGCCAGCCTCTTTGAAAGGAGAACACAAAAGAGAAAGGATTTTCCCTTTCCAAAGCTCCCGTTGCACCCAGCTCCCTAAGCAGCACTGGCAAGTGGCATTGATGGTCACAGAAGTGCCACACTGATAAACAGCTCAGTCATCCGGGCACAGGATTGCACAAGTTACCTTGCTGCCCATATCTTAGTCATAAGCGGTTCCTACTAACAAGTAGTACATTAGGAAAAGACTATTTGAAAGATGCCAAATACTAGTTATGAAAACAAAGAAACTTTGATTTGCTATTAAAAAAAGAAATGCAGAATTAAGGTATTTTTTTTGCATCACAGGTTAAATTTTCATCCCACCAAACAGCTAGATTTACTTAAATCTTTGCTGCTGTAAATTCCGTTCTTTCCTTCTTTGTGTTAAAATAGTTGTTCCTATTAAAGTGGCCTTGCAGGTAATGCTTTTCATTGCAGGGTACAATATGTATCTGTTCACATAGGCAAGTTAACACTGGTATATGTGAATATGTAAGCATCTGAGAACATAATTTGCCCATTCAATTCATCGCACATGGTTTTTAGTACTTTTCTAACTATCGTGCTAGGACCCATTTCAATTGTTCATCTTCTTTGGTAAACGTTCAGTTTATTTTGGCTTTATTTTCCCCCTCCTTTCTCACAATTCAGCCACTAGGAAACCTGCAGGTAAACAAAGCCCTACAGCTTAGAAGCACAGTTTTATTGTATGCTGTGACCTCATGCCTTTGACAGACTGTTAAAATTCCCCCAGACACTCCATCAGTGCTATTGATGAGAAAGGCACTGAGTCCTACTGTGAAAACTTCAGGAGATGAAGTGAATCCACCACTTCACGTGTACTAGATTGTTGCTTAATTTCCTCCATTGTTAAGACTGTGTGCTGTATTTCTCATTTGAATATATTCTATTTCACTGGATTCTTTCTTGGCTAGATTTAAGTCTTTTCATATTCAATATGCAGTGTTTTCTTTACATGAAATTACTGTAATCAGACTGGCATTTTTCAATTTTCTCAGCCGTTTTCCAAAATCTCACTTCCATTCTCAAGCCAGTTTAGTATCTGGGATTTTACATCCTCTCAACTTTTCAACACCTTTAAAAATATGTGGGCATAAGACCTCTTCATATGATTGAACCAGTTTTTCTTGCACAGAAGTACTTCATAGCACTGCAGGATATTCATTTGAAGCTAGAGGGTCGAAGAAGATATCTGAGCTAGAATTTGCCCTGAACACTGGTGTTTGCCCATGAAAGCACAGCTATCAGGCCCTGCTGATGGGCAAAGTGCTGTGGTATCAGCAAACATTCAGGGCTTGGTAACATGGACATTATGTGTGGAACACTCATGGGCAATAATAAGGGCTGCCTTGACAAACCGTACTGTCTTTCTCTTTTGGGTAGTGTGCATGATGCTATCCTGCTTTCTTGTGCAGCTGCAGCAGAAAACCAACCTTTTTTAATTTGTTTCGTTTCCTTTTTCTTTGGGATTTCTAACCTTACATTCATCTATGTTAAGTGATGTCAGGAGCGTGGCTGCCTCCCCCAGCCGCCCCAGCCCAGGACCCTTCTGCTCGGCTGGTGGAGCCCAGCCCAGTGCCTGGGGACCTGTGGTCTCTGCCCAGGCTGGGGGACACTGCTGTTGCTCTCCTCTGCAGGTTCAACCTGTGGTGAAGCTGAGCACGTATCCCAGAGACACAGACACACACACACATGGAGGATGCTGGCATGGGCAGTCACTGTCTCCATGTGTTGTGTTGACATGTATTGTTTATTCTGAGGAACATGGCACAGGCTTATAAGCAGTTTGGATAGACTCAAAATGGCATTTCTTAGATAAAAACATCGTGCATAAAAATAGTCCCCTTGACAGTAAGTATAATGAACATCCATTTTCACACAAATACTTGCCACTATTAGAAGTCCTTCAGGCTGTTTTCCAATTGAACAAGAAGTGTAGGATGGTATTTAGAATCATAGAATCATAGAATTAGTGAGGTTGGAAGGGACCTTTAAGATCATCAAGTCCAACCTATTTCTTTAGGGTAGTCTTATTCACTTACAAAGAATGTACCATCTCCTGTAAATTTTGTAAATACCACAGGAACTGGTTTCTCTTTTTGCTGTTCTTAACCTCTTCTTGTCATCAGTTTGTCTGAAAGTCTTTTTTTTTCAGAGTATATTTTCACCTTCAGGTTGTTCCCCTTGTTCCATTTCCATTTATTGTATAGCCATTGTGGCAGTGAGAGTTGCAGTTTCTCCCAGCTGGGCTACCACCTTTTCCCCATCTCAAGAAAGGCTGAGGGACTTGGGTCTTTTTAGTCTAGAGAAAAGAAGACTGAGGGAGGATCTTATCAACGCTTACAAATACTTACAGGGAGGGTGCCAGGGGGATGGGAACAGTCTTTTTTCAGTGGTGCCTGGTGACAGGACAAGAGGTAAGGGGCACAAACTTGAATATAGGAAGTTCCATCTAAACATGAGGAGGAACTTCTTTACTTTGAGGGTGGCAGAGCACTGGCACAGGCTGCCCAGAGAGGTGGTGGAGTCCCCCACTCTGGAGACATTCAAAACCCTCCTGGACGCTGTCCTGTGCAACCTGCTGTAGGTGACCCTGCTCTGGCAGGGGTGTTGGACTGGATGATCTCCAGAGGTCCCTTCCAACCCTGACCATTCTGTGATTCTGAGAGAGCATCCAGATTTATTTTGCAAACTGAAAGATCTAACAGGTAATATTTACTAACATAGTCCAACTTATGCTTTGAGCTTGTGGGGGTTTTTTGTGGGTTTTTTNTTTTTTGTCATTGCTTATCAGCTTTTTGGAAGCTCATTAAAATCAGTGAAAACTGCCAATTTCAGGAGATCGGAGACTAGCATTTTTACACATTGCTAACTTATTTATTATTGCCACACCTGACAGAAAGTTGCAAAAAAGAACAAGGTTATTCCTCTTTGCTTTATAGTATCCTGAGATATAAAACTCAGAAAGTACATAGCAAATAAATTGTTGTGGATAAGAAAAAAGTCCCCTAGGAAAAAAAAATAATATTCTGTCATACTTGGAAGTAGACTGCTATTAGGTATATTACAATACTAATATGATAAAAGTAGTCATTTTAGGTATCTCAGAAATTATTGTATTAACTAATAAAAATATGTCACATAATTTGTAAATACTTTAAAACGTCGGGTGAATATAGGATCTCTAGAACATGAAAGCAATGTGGCTTACAGGTGGTTTTTTGTTTCCCTTTCTTAGTCTTTTTGTATCACCAGCAGCATAAAGTGATGTAAGGAGAACTGAAAAAGAACTTTGTAACTATCAGTTTTAACTCTTCAGCCTAATTTAAAAAAAAAAAAAGTTAAAGCCAAAACATAAAGTATTTTTACATTAGGTGTTACATGTCAGGCGTCAAGCTTGAGTAAAAGTACTTCTGAGAAGCTTGAAGGGAATTAGAAAAAGACTGGAAGAGGAGGGGTTGTACTTTTGTCTTTGTGACAGCAGTCTGGAGTTAAGAATCCAAGTTCTGTGCACTCTCTCTATTAAATGGAGAATGCCATGGGAACAGTTGAGTTGCACCAGTGCCACGTCAGGTTCTCAACCCCACCCCAGGTAAAATTTAGTGCAGAGTAACACTGAGTTTTCTCTTCTCCATGCGCATGGATCTCCTGCCTTCAGCAGAGAAGCCAGGAAGAACAAACTAAAGCCCTCCCCCAGGTTTCCCTGCCTCGGTGGCATTTCAGGAAGAGACCTTAAGGATCATCTAGTTCCACGCCCCTGCCACAGGCAGGGACACCTCCCACTAGACCAGGTTGCTCAAAGCCCCATCCTGCCTGGTGTTGAACACTTCCAGGGATGGGGCATCCACAACTTTCCTGGGCAACCCGTTCCAGTGTCTCACTAGTTATCAACTCATTTTCTTCGCCAAGTAGTATGAACTGCTTTATTATTATCTTATTAGAAATAGAATAAGAATTTCTTGTTGCCTTAGAAAGACGAACAACACTTAATCTCAGGTGGGGTGTTTGAGCTGTTGGCTGTGAGCTAACCAGGTACTAGAAAGTAATCCAGGTAATAAACAAATAAATAGTCCAAGTAGTAAAAAAAAAAACAACAAAAAAACCCCACAAAAAAAAAAAAAAAAAAAAAAAAACAAAAAAAAAAAAAAAAAAAAAAAAAAAAAAAAACACAAAAAAAACCCAAAAAAAACAAAAAAAACCCCCAAAACCAAAAATCAGAGATACACAAAAAGAGCAATTCCCTATTCACTCCTCAGTGAAGTAAGCTTAACAGAATCTTCATACATGTAAAATAGATGATATGATTTTTGCCAGGCTCAGGAATTTATAGGTTGGGTCCTCTCATATATAATACTGCTTCCCTGATTCAAACCATTCATCATGACACAACGGGGGAAGACAGAGCATCATACATCTTGTATAAACTAGCACATTTTCATTAGATAGGAATACCATGAGTGAATACTACTGCTCCCAAGCTCTACGCTGCTCAAGGTTACATTCATTCTTAGTAACACTACATTTGCTGTTAACAACTCTGGGTTACAGGTCCTTGGAGAAGAGATCCTTTGAAGCTTTGCAAAGTGCATCAACAAAATTGGCGCCGGAATGAAATAGTCACATGAAAAGAAGGAGGAAAAAAACCCCATTAATTATACTCTAGGTGAAACACTTATATTGCGACTGGTAAAAGGTTGACTAAATAGCCTCCAAGGATAGAGAATGCCTGTAAGTGAGATTTTACCCTGTGTTATGAGTGTTGCAGTCACCCTTTAGACTGTATAGCTCCCAGATTTAGTCTATTTAAGATAGTTTGGATAAACAGCTCACGAGAAGGTTTCCTCAGCCAAATAAAAACAGTTCATTGAAACCTCTGCAGGGTGCTGCGTGTTCCTGCACTGATGGGCACACTCCTCTGGGAGCACGTATCGAGATGGAAATTTTTTCCCCATTGCGACAAATGTGCATTCTGCTTTCATATCTGAGAACTAACTGAGCGGCCACGTGTCCCCGATCTGGTCTGTGCTGCCTCTCCTTTCCTCATTTATTTCCCTCTGAAATTCTTTATGGAACTGGGACCAGGCCCTGCATCTGACTAGGTTTCAAGGAATTGCCAGTAAGTCACTGGAGCTCTTGCTCTTGTTCCAGCTCTAGGAAACTCCCCATGTCCCTCGTGATGGGGTCCTGCTCTCTCTCTGCGGGAGACCCAATGGTGAGTCACGAAGTGAGAGAGGATTAATCGCTGTCTTGCTGGCACATTCAGTCACGGCACGTGAAGGCCAGATATAGCCTACATGTTGAAGACAGTGGTAGTCTCTGCTAGTGTGCAGCCTTCAAAAAATACAAACAAACAAAAAGACTGAAATGTGAATAAACATGGATATTATTTCCTGTAACAGATTACTCCCATTCAGAAACATGAATCACTTTTAGCCCTGCGGGTAACCGAACAAATCCATGCAGGCTCACGCTCGTTCCCTTCAGGCAGAATTACAGGCAGGACGGCTGGCTTACAGGACCCTTTTTTTTAGCTGTGTATCAAGTTTGGTTCGTCCCATATAATACCCATCAACTTGACAACTATATTATTTTCTGAAGTTCCTTCTTTCAGGAAAAGCTATCCTGTCAAATTGAAATCCTCAGAAAGCTCCGAAAACCAGATAACTATATATACGCCTCTATCAGAAGCTCCCCAGTGCCTGGTACTGCAACGGTTTCAGTGTGAACATCCTTGGAGGAGCGAAGCAGATACCCCCCTCCACTCCTGTGCTGAGACCTCCCACTGACATCAGCTGAAGCTGCCAGTGAGAGCCAGGCAGGCGGCCAGAGTTTTCTGCAACCAGACCTTTTGTGTGCTCTTCAAAATACCCGATTTACTACCATCTCAGTGCTGCTGAATGAAAGACTCACTTCATCTAGTATTCTTGTATAAACACACATGCATAAGTTGGTTTGATAAGATACCTTCAGGTTAGATGTATAGAAATAAATCTACGTAACTGTATCAAAATATACCATTTGTAGATTTAGCCCTTCAGGAAGAGAAATACCACTGGAAGGTTCTTCAGAAGTTACAGGATCATACAAAAGCAGGATTTGGGAACATCCTGTCTGTCAGATACGAATCGGCTTGTTCACATTTCTTTTTTTCCACCTGATTGAGGCACTACTATTTCAGTGCAGATCATTTACGAAGACTGATGTTTACTGCTTAGTCACAATGCAGTATTCATCTAGTTGCATTTATACTGGTCATAGCCTAAGATGACATAGATAAGTGTTCAAGACTGGATTTCAAGAGCGTCTTTACAAAACCCCGAAAATCTAAATTTTGATACTGAAAATGTTTTCCAATGCAGCAGCAAGCACAAATTAAGCTGCTGAAAATCTGTTGATCTCTTTTCATTTAAAAATTAGTCATAAAATATTTATCTGTTTTACTGAAAAGGAGATCTTTGAAACTTAAAAAAGAAGAAAAGAATTATTACCTTTTTTAAAAAAAAATTGCTTTAGAATAATAGGAATATTTTTAAGCTGGTTTTGAACTCTCCTGAACACACACTGGTCAAGTGCTTCAGCTTGACTTCAGCATGTAATCACCAAGATCACACAGCTTTCAGTATTTCAAGCTAGGTGTTCTGTGGAGATCATGATGCAACATTTTGAGAATCTGGCTCGCCCCGCAGCTTAACAGTTTTGTCCCTGAACATCCAAGTTGGTATCTGTGTCTACCCTTGAGCACTATCTCAAGCAAGACCGACCGTTTCTGACAAATAGCATCTCGGGGGCAAAGCAAAATGTCAGCAATCAATGGCAGTACCTGGAAATGTCAAAATCAGGAGTATAAGGAAAAAAACCTCACACAGCATCTGTCTGTACCATGAAACTGGAATGGACACAATGTTGCCTCAATTTCCATTGAGTGCCACATCATAACATAGTATTTTATAACTAAGGATTTTTATCCTCTCTAAAAATAGTAATTAAATAGTAATTAAAAAAAAAATTATCCCTAAGTATATTGCTAGTAATATGATATAAAGAGCAAACATTTACTGTCCTGTTTTTCAGGATTCAACTTCAGTTAGCATTGTTTCCTCATTGGTGCTTCAGTGTTTTTCCCTTGTACATTTCAGTATCCTTCACAGGAATGTTTTGGGTTTGCTTTTTTTTTTTTTTTCTTGTAAAGGATTTTACTAGCCTCAGCAGAAGACTGGGATACTTCCAAATCTGAAACACGTGATCTAGTTAGAGACCTGACTTTCTGCCATTAGGCAGTTCATTTATTTCTTATTAATCATTGCTAAAATTAATAAACCATTCATAAACCAGTTACTTATGTTCATTCACTCCATGAAATCTATTAACCTCTTTCTAGACAACAGGGGTAAGACAAGAATGGTACTTTACCCTTTGGTTACTACATATTTTCTCTTCTTAAAGCTGGCAGAATTTAAAAAAGGTTAGAGATATTCTGTTTTGCCTTGGAAATTGGAATTTGCCACTTCAAGTTCAAGATTCCGGTTTATACCTCTTTCTTGTGTGTGATCTGTGTTACAGGGCGATATGGAGGTCCTCCAACTTCTGTAGAATCTCACCAAGGAAAGGAACAGCAACGCTAAGGGCTAGCAGTTTTTAAGCAATGAAACTTGATTTTAAATATTGTTTCTTACACATTTAAAAACACTCATATTTTCAGGAAGCCACTATCAAGGTGCTCACTGTGAATCCACAAGCGACCAATGTCATCACCCTTTAAATGATGGGTTTGGTTATTTTTATGGGCTGCCTTTTAGCTTAGTAAATAGTTGTCAGACAACTTAGCCTCCAGGACCAATGAGAGCCTTCAGTGTGAAGCTCTGGCTCAGACAACTCGTCTCATTACCCTCACTTTTGCCTTTGGATGACTTACTGCCTTCATTTCAGTCAGCTGGAAAACCGTCATCTGCCTTGCTGGGTTTGGTCCCTTGTTCTGTGTCACCTACTTCTCATTATTGATTTTTAAAACGCGGGAACAGGGTTATGATGAGACCCCATGAAATTACAGCACAAACCAGTGGTGATGGAAAGGACTTCATTTCTTGTCTTCAGTGAGGCAGCATCATTTCTTATCTTGAGGGAGGCACCATCACCTACTGAAAGTAGATTTCCCTGCAAATATACTTTTATTTCTGGGGCATCTTGCTTCCCTGTTCGAATGTCTGAGAAATGAATGATCAGTAAGTTAGTTGTCTTAAGCCAAGATTTCAAAAGTAAGACTGAGTCTGTATTAATGACAATATTATGTCTTCATTCCAAAAGCTAAGGTAGCCCTGAGCGTTCTATGATCATTAGCTCTTTTTTTAAAGCTTTCACACTTTGAAAAAAAAAAAATTGTCCAAACTACACTTAAATAAATATTTATTTTTGCTCAGGAGACCAAAACTTTTTAAAAGATTGCAGCCAAAGACAGGAGCAGACTGGCCTCCCACAACAGCACATCCTATGGCAAGTACTTCATGCTCACTTCAGTCACAGGCCCACCAAATTAATCGCATCTGATTCTGCTTTACTCGAGCCACTGACCCACGTAAGAACTACAGGGAGGCTTTTTGTATTCTCTGTGGAGAAGAGAGACTCTCTGCGGAGTCCTTCCCAGCAGGAAGGACTCATCATAACCTCCAGTCTTCCCACTTCTGGCAGCACTGCTTAGGGCGAGTGCCACAATAGCGAACCACGTTAATTTCTGCAAGGGATCCGTAGCAAGGGAATCTTACCTGCTGTGCAAATCACACGCGTCTCTGAAGGTTTCAACTTTTCTCCTTTTTCTTCCAGTCACACGTCAAGAAATGCTATCACAGCATCCATAATTGTAGCTGAAAAACCAACATGGATCTGCTGGAGAGCAGAGACTGGTTTGTTATTCTAATAACTGTACAATTCATAATAGAATCACCATATTTTGACTATAACTAATAAATTTTGTTTAAACTACCTAATCTCTTAAATAAGTGTCTTTAAGTGCAGTGACTGTTTAGCTGTTACGATATGCAAGCGTACCGACACAAGCATACGCACCAGGCCCTGTTTTTTAAATAGTGCTAGATGGGATTCTTCAAATAGTGATACAACTGATGATAGACAAATGTCTTTTTAACCTTATTACTACCTCTGAGACTTCACTGTTCCGAAGAGCACTGAGTGTCGATGAACATTTTCAAACATAAAAAAAAAGTCATAGAATGGTTAGAGGCGGAAGGGACCTTAAAGACCATCCCATCCCAACCCCCCTGCCATGGGCAGGGACACCTTCCACTCGACCAGGTTGCTCAACTGTTTATGAATATTGACATTTAACCCTTAGGGGCCCAGCCCCATTCTCTGTCTCTGCACTGTGTGACAGGGTCTTGCTCTGGAGCTGGGTCTCCATCTATGGCAGCAAAGACACTGCTAACAAGGAGCTCCCGTCACAAAACGGTCTTTCTTGGCACTTGCAGGCTTTTTCTGTGACTGGAAATACAGCCCCTGCAAACACTGATGTTTAGGCTCTGTGCAACTGGCCCAGACATTAAGTTTGGATTACGGCGGGGGCTGAATTTAAAGCTAGTCTCTTTGGTTGTTCCTATACATCGGGGATCCACACGTCACTCAGTGTGATTGTGTCACTTAGTTTGCCAAATAGATTGGCTTCAAGGACTAACAATAAAACACTGTATTTATGAAAATCTAGTTAATAAATTCTGATTGTTTTCTCCACCTTACCATAGTATTTTGTATTAATATTTATTTTGATCTCTGAGCAATAATATATCTGCACCAAGAACCTCTACCCTTTTTTCTGTCTCTTTGACTAAAGCCCCTATGCAGTGGATTATAGCAGGACACATTAGTACCCTCTTTTCAAACCACCATAAGCACACGTTGCCAGTAAAAAGAGGGGTCCGGTGCCCCCACGGGCTTGTGAAGTTGCACGGCAAGCCGGACTGTGCAGCCGCAAAAGTACTGGCGCCGGCACAGGAGAGAGCTCACAGCCAGAGGAACGAGGATAACATAAGGAGGAGTTAACCCGCCTGCCACAGTTGGTATACACGCACTAATGGGATACTACGAGAATTGATTTTCCTTGCTCTCAGAGGGGCTAGCTGGCTTACCCGCTGCATTAGCCACGGCTACCCTGCTTCCATCCTTAGGGTGGTTCTCCACATGCCATGCTGTAACCCACAGTTTCACTGCCTGTGATTTATGATCTTCCCACTCAATTACCGCTAAAGTTGTTTCTGTTAGCCTTGGCCGTCAGAGGAGCTGTATCTCCAGCTTCTACTTTAAAACAGTTGTTCCCTACTCAGTACTCGCTGCGAGGGGCAGGCAGGGAAGCTCTCCCCTTTCACCAGATTTTTTTAAAGGCAACCGACACCCACTAATTACTCCGATACGAATATAGAAGCCGTGCGTTTGAGAACCCCTCTTGAGAAGCAAAGACCAGAAAGCCTGGCACGAAAAGGAAAGCGAAAGCAAAGCTCCTCCGGCGAGCGAGGGAGGATGGAGTAAGTAAAAGATCAGGTTTTTTATTTAAAAAAAAAATAATATTAATAATAAAAAAAAAAGTTGCCTCCATTTTTCCCTCGGGGAGGACTTTTTCCTTCCTCCCTCCCCTTCTCACACATATCTGGCGTTTCTTTCGAGCGAAGGAGGGGGGTGTGAAGTTTCCTGGGGTCGCCGCGGAGCCCCGGTACGGGGGGGCGGTGCTCGGGGCGGGGGCGTCCGGCGGGGCCGGCGCTTTCCCGGGCGGCATCCAGCCCGTTTCCCGTCAGGCGC
>VUYV01000075.1:1853755-1946197 GCA_008711295.1 Anarhynchus alexandrinus | reverse complement strand
TTTTTTAATTATTATTATTATTTTGGGGGAAGCTGTGCTCACACAGTGAACTTCGCCCCGCCGACCTGCGCTTCCCCTGGAGGGCTGCCCCTGCGCTCCCTCCGCGCCCCCCCGGCGCAGGGGCAGCCCGGGCCCCCCCCTCCAGCGCCGCCGCTCCACCGCATCGCGAACAGCAAAAACAACGCGTGAGAGGGGTTAGAGCCCGTGTACGGGGGGGGGTTTACAATAATTAACAGTCTCTGTTTTACTTCCCTCTCTAGCGTTTCAAACCAAACTCCAGTTTTGGGAGGGTTAGGCGGTGAACGGCAGGTATTCTGCTTCTGTTGTTGTTATTGCTAGAGTTACTATGGCTTTACGATGGCACGCACAAAGCGTAATTTGCCTCCAGATTGCTTCCATGTGAGCTTCACAACTAGAAGCCGTGCTCCTCGTTGCCGCTCTTTTTTATCTCGTTTGTCTGCCCTGTTTCTGTCTCCAGCTTTCCACCCTTGCGCGTTGCTCCTGCCCCGGCTGAAAGGCAAGCTGCGTGTGCCTAGCTGAGTAGTTTGAAGCCAGAAGGCACCATTGGATCATTTAGACCAAGATCGTGATGTGAAAACGCATGAGCTAATCTAAAGCCAAGGACTGGGCTATCCCTTTCCGCTGTTGCCCTGAAGTGCTGCTGCGCAGTAGCAAGGCCAGAACAGGGTAGCCATAATAAACTAAAACATTTGGGTTGCTTGCCACAAGAGTTTTGGTTACCAACAATGCTCAGTGCTAAGTGGTAATACGATGCTATAATCATGGTAACAGATAACAACTATTGAAATTATCTGGATCAGTAAGAACCATGTCCCTTTAATGAGCACTGTTGCAGTTGATTCCATGAGAATGTAGAATGGATAGGAAAAAAAAAACAAACCAACAAACAAACAACTGAGCATCTCCTGATTTTTGGCTTCTACCTTTCTTGCAAGGACATCCCTTGTTTTATGTTTGATGAATAGCACCTGTTTCTGGCTCACCAGCTGCAAGCACTGACTGAGCAAGTGACTGTGTTCACATCAGCTGCTGGGAGCTTTTTCTTCCCTTGCTTCACGCGATCCCCACTTGTTGCTTCTCCTTCCCTGAACATCTGGATGCATAGAAGCTATGGGAGAGAGGGAGGAAAAGGGACAACGAGGTGGAACAGCATGTTGCACGTGGTATGTGGCATGTGTTTCTTCCAGAGCCACAATGCAAGCTGAAGTTAGTGTTTTTTATTACATAGNCAACAAACAAACAACTGAGCATCTCCTGATTTTTGGCTTCTACCTTTCTTGCAAGGACATCCCTTGTTTTATGTTTGATGAATAGCACCTGTTTCTGGCTCACCAGCTGCAAGCACTGACTGAGCAAGTGACTGTGTTCACATCAGCTGCTGGGAGCTTTTTCTTCCCTTGCTTCACGCGATCCCCACTTGTTGCTTCTCCTTCCCTGAACATCTGGATGCATAGAAGCTATGGGAGAGAGGGAGGAAAAGGGACAACGAGGTGGAACAGCATGTTGCACGTGGTATGTGGCATGTGTTTCTTCCAGAGCCACAATGCAAGCTGAAGTTAGTGTTTTTTATTACATTCCAATATACTGTTGCATGCGATTAATCTGTTGTGTAATATATTGTTATAGATGGTGGAAAGTGAGTGTTTATTTTCAGCTAACAGCTGAGCAGCAACATACCTCCACACATTGCTTGAAATGCTTGAAAATGTTTGTCCTAATACTTATAATTAACTTCTTATATTTAAATAAGCGGGAGAGGGTTGGGGTTTCTGTTCTGTTTTTGCATCAGTGTGCAAATAATTTCAGTATCTGAAGTTACACAAAGAAAGCAAATTCTTTTGCTGTGTCCAGTTACTGACTTTAAGCTTAGCTGACACGAGCTTATTCCATTTTTTTTTCTGTTAGAGCTATTATCTCTCAACATTTTTAAGAATGAGAAGTTTCTTTCAATTCTGATGGATTCCCAGAGTGAGTGGTGGTATTGCCAGTGCTCTGGGGATGAGGGTGAAACATGAGATGTGCTCAGTAAATATTTTGGCCATGGGTGTGTATTTTTGAAGCGGAGGTTTGTCCTTTTTTTTTTCTCTGTAAGACATCAAGAAGGATAGACTTTAATCTGGGAGTATATTCAACAAGTGAAATATTCGGAGGATGGGGGAACTGCCTGGAGCCAAGCTGCAGTGAGGGAAGAAGGGGGTAATTTTCTAGCAGTTTCAGGCTTGCAGCTTGCTTTCTGTAAAGCAAAGCTGAAAAAAACCCGAGGCCTGCACAAGGCAGCTGGCTAGAAAAAGCTATATAACACTACTTGGAGTTGTTACAAATCCATTTGAGTTAGGCCCACCTAATTCAGCCACTTAAACCAAGCAAAAGCTTCTTTTGCTAAATCTCTTCAAGTGACCGTTGGGGCAGCTGCAGGCTTTGTGGCATTTCTGGCAGGCTGAATGAATTGTACTGTAAGTTGATTAAGGCTTTGTTAATGGCTGATACATTTGTAGAAGGAAGTAGTAGGGCAGTCATGTGTCGTATCAGCTGCAGAAGAGAATAAGTTTGGGATAAGGTTTACAGACAATCAAAATTGTTTAACTAAGGGGAGTATGTCCACACAAAGTTTTGCCGGCCAGTTCCTGCTGTTCGTGGCTCTGCAGGATTTGGCCTCTTTTTGCAGAAATGTTTAGACTGAATTATTACAGAGTCCTGTGACTTTATATGTAGAGTTACTAGGCTGAATAACTGATGCTGTGTACTCTGGTTGTAAATGAAGTAGTAATGTTTTTAGTTCATAATGACATTTGAGAACTCTTCAGTTGAAATTAAGTAGTAACAGCAGTGATTAATTGCAAGACTGTACTTGCTATCAGCTTGAAAATAACCAGCTCTATTAGACTCCAGGAAATCCACAGTTACCTTCAGTGGTTCTTTGTCTGGGGGGACTTCAAGTGTCTAGAATAGCTTAGTATTGTCACATATATTCATAGTCCCCTTTGTCTGTGGAAAGACTAATCAATCTATAGAATTAGTATGTTAAGATTACTTTGGGATTATATGAACCGGAATTTATATAGTGGGGAGGCTTATTAGTGTGAGAACTAAAAGCAATCTTGAAATAAAAAAGGAATGGTTTGATGGGAAGCAGCAGTCTTAAAATTAGCTTTAATTGAGCTCCTTTAGGTATCTTAGAAAAAGATGTTTCATGAAGTGGCTGCTGTGGAAGATACTATGGAGTTTCCATCAGATTGTTACTCTGATCATTTTTACTGTGAACTGTTAAATTTCAGCTGACTGCCCATTATGGGGAGTCCCATAACTTGTGTTTCTTTATTATACTTTTGTTTCTTCTACTTAAGATACACAGTCATGATTATATTGCACTCTACTTGGAAACGTGATTGAATAATAAATCACCGTGCTTGTAGAAAATGCACGCTCTGTTTGTCTGACTTCACCTTCCAAATAGTGGCTCTGTCTCAGCAAAATTGATGAGCTTTCCAAGACCTGTGTTTTCTCCCCATGAATTTATGCACTAATTAATCTTTTACTGTCTCATTCTCTCGAAATAAAATATCTTTTCCCACTCTTGAGTCGTATATATGTGGTTTTCTGCTCTCCCTCCAGTTCCCAAACTTCACTTTGAAAATAGTCTGCTTTCGGTCAGTACGCAGTTTGATCCCATCAGTACTCTTGTCTTTGAGGTAAAATAATCTCAGTAGTCCCTCTTTTGTAAAGAGATATAAGGATTGATTGAGTTCTTTTTTTGCCTCCAACATCACACTGGTGACTGTGCTCAATTTGTTGCTTACTATAAGTTTAACTTATTTTCAGGATCGCCGCCTACCAGGAGATGATTGCATCGCTACCTTGCACAGCCACCGCTGCCGTTCTGTTCAGGTGAACAGATTTCTGACTCATCCCTGCATGTATTTGTTTCTGCTTCACAGAATTAAAATTGCGTTGCTTGAATTGACCCAGCTTTTTTTCCCAAGCAACCCAGGGCTCAAATGAATCACTTTTTCTGATGCTTCATTTGCTTTAAGTCTTAGTTGTTCTTTTCCTTCCGCCCATGTAAGAAATTAATCCCCATTAAAAATACTGTCATCGTTGTTCTCTCCCCCCCCCCCCCCCCTTTTTTCTTAATTGCTCCCTGACTGTGAACCCCACACTGTTCTAAAGTTGTCTCTCCCTTTGTACAAGCCCTTAGAGAAGTCTAAGGTGCCAGGCAGATGTAACACAGATATAACTTCCCTGTGAAATCTTGTAGGAGGGGCAGATTTCTTCAACAGAAGGATGCTATAATCTCATAATGCTGTAATTTTCTAGGTATGCACTTAGCACAGCAGCGTCACCTTAGAAAATAATTCTGAGGCAAGTACAGGCACCAAATTTTATAGTTTAGTAGGGTTTTTTTTCTCTATCTGATTGCTTGTACCAATGGTTTCTAACCTGTCCTCAGAAGATCATTGTCAGTAAAGCTATGGGAGCTCAACTATGGTGTAAATTCATATTAAGTCGTGTAAATAACAGTTACATAATTAGTGGCCTGTATTTTCTTAATGTTTTGCACTTACCTGATTCACTAAGCAGATGTTGTAATATCACTTATTAACATTAGCTGCCAAATGATTTTTTTAGGACCATCTTAATTTAATGTTTTCATGGTTTTAAACAATGACTTCTGTCTCCCTAGTGGAAGTCTCTGGCTATGCCTTTAACATTATAATTTCCAGAAATAGCTTTCTAGGTAATTCTGAAAAGGTTTATATATATACATATGCATCTATATGCATGTTTTATGTTCTACTTTCTTTCAACCCTATCACTTTCAAGATTTATCGGTATTTAGCAACTAAACCTTCTTGCCTTCTTCCTCCATGTATTGCTGAAAGGTGATCACTTTGAGCTCTAAGCGTGGTTATTTTATAATGTACAGTAATGCTATGTCACAACTTAGGATACAGACTTGGAACTGTAAGCAGTAGGTTACCTGAGATGGAATTTGCCCTTGACCCTATCTTAATCCGCAAACAGGATTACCACAGGGATCAGCAAATGTCCAGCACTTAGCACTTTGTTTTCTCATGGTGTTAGGATGGGGCTGCAGACATCAGTAAAAGCAGATTTCATCATTTGCTGGTTTGGTTTGTTTTGGGTTTGTGTTTTTTTTTTTTTCCTTTTTTTAATGTAACAGAGAGAGGTGGGCAGCAGTTTCTTTCCAGCTTGGAAACCAGAATGCCCAAGTGACTGAAATGTGTGGGGGCTGCTTATTTCCACCGTCCTTCAGAGATCTTCCCCCTGCAGCTCTAACTGAATGTATTAGCGCTCTGAAAGGATTCATTATACCAGTATAATGCCCTGTAACTCTTAGGAGATACAATATTGGCAAATAGAAAATTCTTCTTTCCTTAAAACGAGTAATCAAAGTATAGCGATGGGAATTGCCTGGACTGCTGCTGAAGTAAGGCTTCACCACAACTCTGTAAATCACTGTTGTTACTTAGTAGTAGAACGTACAAAAAAACCCAGCTGGAACTTTGCTCTTGGATGATTAAATTCCTGTAGCCACTGGTTACTGATTTACGACTGGGAGCTCACAGTCATGTTTACAGAAAGTCCTGTGTATTGTGTTTGCCTGTTAGAGGTGATGGTCACTTGTATACAAAAACACGGATTTGAATGAACAAGATCTTCGCACCGAAACTGCAAATCCTGGAATGATTTGCAAGAGCTTTCTCAGTCTGTGCTAGAGAGTTGCTGCTGTCCCACATCCTTCAAAATTAGTACAGATCGCAGTGATAACTTGGTCCAAATGAAAAATTGGTCCAGGTTTTAAGACTGCTCATCAGCAATATGTATGTGGAAGAACACATAGCTTCAAATGTTCTAGGCATATTTATATAAAAAGTATGGCATGTGTGTTAAAAAAAAAAAAAAGTAAATTCTGTTTTCTGCAGATATTAAATATAGTTGATGTTGATCCGGGACCTGGTTGGCATCTTAGAATGGTGGTAGAGGAGATAGCTTCAAGTTCAAGTGTTCTTGAGTCGGAAGGGAGAGTTTGGTTAGGTTTTATTCACGGGAGACAAGATATTAAAAAAATGCTAGAGTGAATTTGGAATGGAACCTGAATTTTCATAGAATATATGAAACTTTGAAACACTATTTTTTCTCAGGTCTTTGAAGTTTTTGGTACGTTTTGAAATCTGTGCAGCTGATTCAAGATGAAAATTCCTGGTCCAAATGACTAAGATGACAGCCTTCGCTTACGTGCTTGCTTCTTGGGCTGTAGAGAGGCTACTGCAGCCTCTCTGAGTAGAGTGATCTAGGTGGTAGAGGTGGAAGAAATGGAACCAGTAAAACTCTGTCCTTTTTCTTCTGACTGAAAGTGGGGCTGGGAAAAAAAACGTTTCTCATTATTGTGTGTTTCGTGCTTCAGATCTGCTGCCAGGCGGCCCCCATCACTCTCCAACCTGTACAAGTCGGTAACAAAAAGTTATTTTGTTGTGTTTCAGAAGCTACCTCCTAACGGCACTGACTTCATGTTTGTTCTGGAACATGTTTGGCTTGAGTGCAGCTATGGACTCTAAACCTAATATACTTCTGTTTCTGGCTGATGATCTCGGCATCGGAGATATAGGTTGTTACGGGAATGATACCATAAGGTAAAAGATCACTCAGTGCAATACATGTAACACCATAGAACACCTATCCTGGGTAATTAAGCCTAATTATAAAATTAAAAATATTCTTAATCTAAGGCTCCAGTAAGTGCATATTTAAGTACTTGTGCATGTGCACATAGTATTGGGGTAAGTAAAGTAAACAGTGTGCAGTGGGAAAAAGAAATAATGTATTTTCATTTTGTTTTTTAAGTTCTTTCTGGGAATTCCTCCCACCCCTTCCTCCATGCGCTAACTCTCCAGCCACTTGATTTAGTATTGTAGTTACTATTTGCTCTCCTCATGCATTAATTTCTTCATTCCTTTTCATGCGTAGTTAAGCCTTACTCTCTATCCACCCAGTGCTTTTCCAGAATCCCTCATCCACTTGCTTGCTGTATCCACCAAAACTTTCCCATCCAGATTCCTGTGGACTGACCCACAGAATTTATTATGTGCCTTAAAACTAGTGATTAAATTCCTTCAAAACTAAAAAGGCAAAGCAGAAGTGCCTGGGTACTGGGAACACATTTTACAAGCCTCAGCTCATGTCCTCCAAGTGGAGCACAGACATTTTGTTGACGTGCTTTGGGTGCATCTCCCTCACATGATGTTGGTGGGGTTGTGCAGAGAAACGGGAATGTGCTCGTGCAACTCTGTTGTCCTCCTCTGCTGCTGGTGAGGACAGGGGGAGGCCTCTTTCACTTTTCATGGTGGTGTAATCCATTCTTCTGGGAGAATTAGGCTCCCATACAACTGTAACTATGTAAAGTTATCCCTGAAATAAATAGCACATGTTAAAAGCATGGAACGGAAAGTTTGGTTCCAAGAGCTCCAGACACCCTGGGAGATTCTCTGGATCAATAAACTCTGAAATTTAGGGTCCAAACGTGCTGACAAAAGTGATCTGTTGGAAGTATTAGAATAGAAAAATATCAGTCTTTCTTAGTTTTATTTTCAGACTAAACAGTACCAACAATGCCTAGGTTTCTTTTCAGTGTTGCCAAATGCACTCTATGGCCGTGTCCTGAGAATGGATTCTCCAGGAGCTACAACCCACTTCACCCACTGTATAAAGCTTGTTACCATGTCAGTCCTGGAGTACGTAAACACAAGATTTTTTTTATTTATTTTTTTTTTAAGGAACTGTTCAGAAGCTCTACTTCCCCTTGGCAATTTATTAAAATAAGTTTTGGATTACCTTGCTTCTGTTAACCTTGAAACTGTTTTTTAGGACCCCGAACATTGACCGCCTGGCAAGAGAAGGAGTGAAACTTACTCAGCACATTGCCGCAGCTCCGCTTTGCACTCCGAGCAGAGCAGCGTTTCTCACTGGCAGATACCCCATCAGATCAGGTTGGGCCCGTTCTGAATTATGAATTTCTGCATATGGTGCCGAGGTACTACAATAGCCAATAAGTATTGGAACAGGAGAATTCAGCTAATTCCTCAACCTGAGATAGAAGATACGCTGCTAGAGCCTCAAACTTTCTATAAGTAACTTCTGAATGGGAACCACTGCCTCACCAGCTGACAGATATTTAGCCTGACTTTATAAGATGCGGGAGCTCTATATGATGAGAATATATAGGTATGGAGAAATGGCAACAGCAGTAATTTCCTTACTGCAACATTTCCTTACTGCAACACAGCCTAAGGCAAACTGATGGAATTCCTTGTGATGGTGATGGTTAGGGGTGAGAGCTTGAAACAGGGCTCCCAGGAGAAAGGAGTTCATTGCCGATAAAGTGCAGAAAGTCACAAAACTCCAGTGAAAAATGGAGTGTTGCATCCATTCCCCACCTACCTAAGGTGCCTTATGGAGGAATTCATAGGTATGCAACTTTCACTAGGTGCTCTATAGGAAAATTAGATGCCTACTTTGAGATCCAAGTGCAAAATCAGTGTGCATTGGGTGAACTGTATCTCACCTAACATGGTACAACATCCCTCTGAGGTAGGGAAATGCAGCTGTTCTCTCATTTTAGATGAAGAGGAGAGAGACTGAATTATCATAGTTGCTCAGAAAGGCAGAAAACAAAACCTGCCATGTACTGTCACCGGTGATTTATTTCAGTTTGATGGTAAAACTGGTGGCAAGCCATATTTGTTTTGAAATATGACTTTTGACTACCTGAAGTACTTAGACACAGTGATGTGGCTGCCTACAAGATATGCTCTGGTTTATGTCTTGTGGGGAACTCTGCTGGCTTCAGGTTGAGCTCCTGAAGCAGAGGTTGGTGGGAGCAGCCCAGCCTCCGCCAGCAGAGCGCGAAAGGGGGGCAGGAATAACCAGAGCTGTTTCTCTTAGGCATGGCATCCAGCAACGGGTACCGAGCGCTGCAGTGGAACGCCGGCTCAGGAGGGCTCCCTGCTAATGAAACTACTTTTGCCAGGCTGCTACAGCAACAAGGCTATACCACTGGACTGATAGGTAAGGGGAAATGTTTTGGTGTGACCTTCAAGAATGACCTAGTTATATGAAGGGAATTTAGGGATTGTATTCACCAAAAACGGTCAGTTAATCACAGATACGAATCCTCTCCAATAGGTTGAGGGGTTAAACACCCTCTTAGTTGCAAGAAGACTAACAACACTGCAGTCTAAAGAGTTTTAAGACAATGCTAATGCCTGTACAGGGCACCCAAAACAGGAAGAATTAAAAACTGTCTCATTATTATAGTGGGTGAGCGTTTATTTTAGTTTGCCTAAGATTTTTCAAAGGTTGGTCCACTGTGAGAGTTTTGTTAATGTAGATTGTTCCAAACAAAACAATGTCTTTAAGTATTTCATCTGCCTTTAGGAGGCAAGAGGCAGAGGAACAAAAGAGGATAGGGAAAGAAAGGAACAAAGTTTGTACCCGTGGAGAAGAATGTCTCGCAGATGAGGTGGTGAGGTCCCAAAGAGGCATGATACGGTGGCTGTTTCCTCAGAAGAAGCCAAAATACGAAGGTGTCAGGGAAACACTGCCCCAAAGCACCTTCCTGTCTGTGTCTTTGGTCAGACTTCACCAGTTTCAAGATTCATCATTCTTTTGCCAAATATCTCTAAAATCAACTGGCAAAGTCTCTCTTTTCCCTTGCATTCACTTTTATTGCTGTCAAGTGACAGACGTTCCCGCAATGGATCCCTTCACATAAACGGGTAGGTAGGGTAAGCACTGTGTCGCTTACAGCCAGGGGGTTTGGGGCCAACTGTACCAAATTCATTGTCATCTCTAAGTGCTGGAAATAGATGTGGCTTTATTGAATCACGAGCTAATGAACTGTAGTCTTCCTGGCTGAGTCTATAATTACTTGGCAATCGCGTAACCCAGCAAACCTCAGGGTCCTTTGATCCAGCGTGTTTTCTAAGCAGACAACGGCTTCTGCCTGCTTGCTCTATTTTGGGCAGGGTTAGAGTGAAAGGTTGGTTTACAGCCTTTTCTCCTTTTCATATGGAGTTGGGACATGCCTGAGAAATCACCTTCCTGAGCCTGGTGATCAAGATAATCTGTTAATATTGGCCAAAAGTTTACTGGATTTTCCAGTAAATTTGTAACTTTATGTTAAAATGAAGTTGCAAGTAAATAATCCAAAGTTAGGAAGGGAATGTAGTAAAGCAGCCAGCGAGTTCAAGTACCTTAAGTCCTTGATCCTCATTGAAAGTTAATGAAATCCCATCCTTATGTGACCCTTAGCTGAGTAGCTAAGCATCTTGCAAATTTCTCTGTTTATCCCATGTCCGTTTGGTGATCACCCATTAAGGTATGACACTCACCTGATCAGGCAGGGGTTTCACCCAACATCCTTGTGCATGAGGAGAATGTGTTGATACTCTGTTGAAAAATGGAGTAACTTGCCTAATTCCCAAACAGATGCTGACAATGCTACCCTGGGCTCCTTTTGAGTTGTCTACCTTAATGTTCTAATTTCTTTCATGCTTTAAAACCTTCAGGAAAGTGGCATCAAGGTGTAAACTGTGAGACCTTCGATGATCATTGTCATCATCCTCTAAGTCATGGGTTTGACTACTTTTATGGTATGCCTTTCACACTTCTAAACAACTGTCAAGAAAACAAACCTCCAGAGCTGGATGTAGCCCTTCAAGCTAAGCTTTGGCTTTACAGTCAAGTAATTACTCTTGCTGTGCTCACTCTCACTGCTGGAAAACTGACCGGTTTGATTTCCATCCGCTGGAAGATAATTGCCTGTTTTTCTTTGGCGGGCGGCCTTTTCTTCGTTTCTTGGTACTCCAGTTATGGCTTTGTGCACTACTGGAACTGTATCCTGATGAGGAACCATGATGTCACTGAGCAGCCGATGAGGTTAGAGAGGACTGCTTCCCTCATGCTGAAGGAGGCAGTGTCATTTATCAAAAGGTAAATGATTGATTGTAGTTTTCTGTAAGGGGCCACGATGTGCTGGGCATTTGGAATAGAGTATTTTCTCCAGTAGCTGTGGCTGTATCATGATAACTGTTTTGAAACTCGTATCCAAGTTCTCTATTTAGAAACCCAATGCACTTAAATTTTAATTGCGACTGTCTCACATTGGAAGCTACAGTAAATGAGATGGATTTTAACCAAATGGAACATGACCATCTTGCTTTGCCCTGCAATATGCAATTGCTATGTTGCTCCAAGATTAACCAGCTAACTTTTACACTTCGCTCTAGAAGCCTCATTTGTGCTCTTTTTCATAAACCCTTCAAAACACCTAGATAAAATGTGTGTGATGCACAAAATTATTTTATGTGAAAATCTCAAAACACTTTAGATCTATTTTTATGGATTGAGAAGGAAGCCAAGTGAGATCATTCATTTTCTAGATTCAAGTTCTACGTGCACAGCCTTTTATAATATTTCTGTGCATTGAGTGTCTTTCTGTAAAACAGGGGAAGTAACAATTCTTTTCTTAAAGTTTGTGAAAACAAATATATTGAAAATTGTAAGTGGTCATCTTAGAAAAGCCACATGAATATTAAAATAAATGAGACTATCCAGTTGCATTTAATTAAAAAGGCATTAGAATTAGGCATCTGATTCATTTAAGCACTGTGCAAATGCTATGCCTGTTTACACATTGGAATTTGAAAATAATCTGGCTGAAAAGGATCTTTCTTGCCAGTTTTCTTTTTGCATGACACGTGGGCAACTGGATCAGTGGGGATGCACTAGATGTGGGTACAGTCTAGACCTAATGTGTGTGTCTCTGCTTAAATGAATATGGAACCTTTCAAAAATATTCCAAACACAATAAAAATATATTTTTTGTTTGTTTTTAAGAAACAGGCATGGACCTTTCCTCCTCTTTGTTTCCTTTTTACATGTTCACACCCCGCTCTTTACCACGAAAAAATTTCTTGGGAAGAGCCGTCATGGTTTATATGGAGACAATGTTGAAGAAATGGACTGGATGGTGGGTAAGTATTCTTCATGAAGGATTTGTTTCTGACTCATACCCCTGTGTATTTTAAAGCAGGAAAGCTAATAAGGCCAAAATACCTACAGAAATCTAAGATACTAAAAACTCCTTATAGGGCCTTGCAAAAGATGATTATTGAAATGTTATAAATGTGGCTTGATCTTTCTAATTGGTTAATAGGAACCTTGCTGTCTGTCTTCTTAATTTTAAGGCAAAATTCTGGATTCGCTTGACAAAGAAGGTTTGAAAAATCATACATTTACATATTTTGCCTCTGATCATGGAGGACACTTGGAGGCTCAGGATGGATCTGCCCAGCTAGGTGGCTGGAATGGTATTTATAAAGGTAGGAAAAGCACTATGACATTACATGAGCGTTAGAATCAGAAGCAATGAATTTGCCTGGCTGAAGCTATTAAGGCTGGAATGAGTTGCATTTTTAGCTTGAAATATAGGTGACATACAGAGGTGCTTTAATCTTAAAGTCACCTTTTCTTTCAGTAAAGTGCAAACGTTATTACACATCTCCTTGTCAAAGGTATTGTCTAGCTTGATACCTGTAAATTATTTGGTGTTCTCAAGTAAAAGGCACTAGAAAAAATGTGATAGTTCTCTATATTGAATTCTCTATATTGAATTCTCTCTCTCACTGAGCCTTTTTTCCTCTCTCCGCAATAGGACTGTCTCCGTATTTGCTCGTTTCTTTTTCTCATTATGTTCCAGAAATCATTGCTCTCCAACTAATCGATACAGAATAGAGTAAGGGCATACTGTGTGATGACTTGCAGCAACAATTAATTCTCCACATGCTTTTATATTCCACCCAAAACCAGTTATTAGCATAAAATCCAAATGGCCTTGGTGGTCTAAAAGGATCTCACTCTTTACCTCCTGCTCGTCCCTTTCTGCTGTGAATCATTCTTCAACCTGCTGAGCAGTGCTGTGGCTTTTTTCAAGCCAAAAGAATATGCATTCATTGCATTTTCTCCCACCTTTCTCCCCAACAGCCTTGTGTCATCAGACCACTTCATCTTGTGACCTGTCAGGAACATAGTCATAGAATCGTCTAGGTTGGAAGGGACCTTGAGTCCAGCCGTCACATGACAGTATGTTTCAGGCTTGGGCTCTGTTATCACCGATGAACCATCCACCTCTTGCCCAAACTTTTCATGTTTTTGTTTTCCAAAGACAGATTTCTTCCATTTCAAAACCTTCTTGAGCTGCTCCACAGGGCACAGCAGAGGTCAAAGACAGGGAATTTTGGCTCCCATGAGGTGGATGCTCTGCTGCTGAGCAGTGGAGGTTTCTGGCCCTTCTGAAAAGGAAGGGCTTTCAGTTAGTCTGTCCGTCCTCCATCTCACTTCCTGCTTTTTGCTTCTGTTTGTGGATGATAAGACTGATTCATAAGCCTGATGGGATCTAACAAAGACAATGTTTATTCCATATTGAATATATGAATTCAAACATGTTTCTGCTTTGGGAGTAAGGTAAATATTGTCTTCATACAGCCAGGATCAGGATGCTTTTTAGGTTAGTTTATGTTAGTAGCAAGTTGACAGAAGATGTTTTCCTGCCATTTGAAGTAAAGTGTATATGGTATGATTTCATAAGTTTGGGGTTTTTGCTTCTGACTTCAGAGATGTTGCATTAAGTATTGGGAGAGTCAGGTCCAAATCTCAACTTCAAAAAAGGAAGAGATGCATAAGGCATATGGAAATATAAGTGCTAAGGACACATATTTGAAGGGAATCCATGGCTATAAAAAGAATATTTTTTTTAGCTGTTTATTAAACTAAGATACTGATTTGTAAGTCTTGTGTAGGTTTAAAGAGAATATCAAGTATTTCTTCAGTCTTGTGAGTTCTTCCAATTTCCAGTTCCCCCTCTTTTCTTTTACTGGGAAGCTTTTCAGTAACATGGGTGAATGCAGGCAGCCCATGAAGAGGAGAATGACAGAAGGTTGAAGTGGTTTTATTGTTGCTAAACATAGGTTTTCAAAGGTAGATTTATTATTCCTATTCTCACCTGGGGTCAAAGTTAAAATAGAGATTGCCTCCCCCTCTCTTTCTGGTTTTGGGTGACTTAGAAGGCCTCCAAATGTGACATATAAAGTACGTGAAGTCCAATGCAAATTAAGAGTCAAATCTGTTGGATAAGCAGTGTATTACTGCATCTTCTTCTGTACATTCAAATGCAACAAGCCAATGAAGAGGGTTGTGTTTGCCTCTGAACTGCCATGTGTTGATTCATTTCACTGCAGGTGGAAAAGGCATGGGAGGCTGGGAAGGAGGAATCCGTGTGCCGGGAGTATTTAGGTGGCCAGGAGTGTTACCTGCAGGCACAGTTATTGATGAACCTACGAGTCTTATGGATATTTATCCCACACTTGTTCATCTGGCTGGAGGAATATTGCCACAGGACAGGTATGGAGGTGTTTTCAACAGGAGAAATTGATAGGAGAGCTAACTGCTAAAAATTCACTGTGTTCCTTATCATCCTTGGAGATCCCACAAATGTTGTTTAGCCTCACGCCTGGTCTGAGGTTTTAAATTAGTGAGCATACTCTCCAGATGTGCTCACAGGTGTGCTCATGGCCAGAGGAGTTGTTTCTGCTGAAGACCAGGTGCTGGTTTCAAACCCAGGTTCCTGAATGAGTTCAGGAAAGAATTGGTGGATGAGGTTGTTCTGGTACTAACTGACTTGACTTATGGACACTTACAAATACCTCCTAAAGTCATTAAACCCATCCTTGCTCAACAGATTTCTTTAAACTCCTTTGAAAATTGCTGCATGTAAACAATTATGAGATTGGTATTGATTTCCTGAATAAATTATTTTTTTCTGCTAGACCAAGCTCTAAGTACTGTTTATGTATCGCTAAATGGAATAAGCTGACCCAGCTATTAATAAATAAATAAAATCTAGGGATCTAAATATTGGCTTGCCAATCTGTTGGCTGCTCTAAGTCTATGACCAAATTATTCTGTATGCTCTTTCAAGCACTGATGCAGCCAGTGCAAAGGCAGTGATAAGTATGCAGTTCACTGTCAGGTTTGTCCCTGACTGAATGTGTTTCTCCCCATTACATTAGGGTGATTGATGGACGAAACTTGGTGCCTTTACTGCGAGGAAGAGCTCAGAAGTCAGAGCACGAGTTCCTGTTTCACTATTGTGGGTCCTACTTGCATGCAGTGCGGTGGCACCAAAAGGACAGTAAGTATAAATGTTTGTTCCATGGTAGTTGCAAAACATAGCAAGATGGCTATCAAGAGGAGAAAACCTAATTGACAGTTTTATTACATGATGGGTGTTTATCAGCACTGATTTCTGAGATACTTGAAATTGTATTGCGTTACATACCAGTGACTCTGGCTAGCTGGATGTGTCTTACAACAAAGATATATTTGTAAGTATCAAACCTATAGGAAGTGGGGTGGGAGTACAGACTGTGTACTACTACACTGGAAATTTAATGTGGCTTTCTTCACATTTCTAGTGATTTCTACCTTCAAAGTCATTACTCCACACAGAGAATCTGATTTGTGGTGATGGGGGTGCCAGGGTGTGTGCAAAGAGGTCTCCTTAGTTAATAGCCGTACTCCTATTGCTTGAAGGCACTTTCCTTTTTCCTCTCTTGTCTTGTAGTTGTGCCATAAGATTTCTTTCCTACCAGGTGGAGCCATCTGGAAGGCTCATTATGTGACCCCTGTCTTTCATCCATCTGGGGCTGGGGCTTGTTATGGAAAAGGAATTTGCCCGTGTTTTGGGGAAGGCGTGACCCATCATGACCCTCCATTGCTGTTTGATCTATCACGAGACCCTTCTGAAGCCAAACCTCTATCAGCTGACACTGAGCCCCTCTTTGACACTGTAATAAAGAAGATTGGAAGAGCCGTAGAAGAGCATCGCAGGACACTGACTCCAGTCCCAGAGCAGCTCTCCTTGTACAACATCATGTGGAAGCCGTGGCTGCAGCCGTGCTGTGGGACCTTCCCATTCTGTTGGTGTGATAAGGAAGGTGATGGCACACAAAGTCTGTGAGATGGATGTCTAATAATGTGTCCTGTGGTACTGAGTCTTCTGCTGACAAAGCTGTTGGAAAATAATTCTGTCCTTCCTCTGGGAAGCAAAGTGGAGGAAAATAAAGAAAAGGAATGTTGATCTGAGATTTTCCCCTTCATTCTTCACCACTAGCCAAAGGTCTAAGGAAATCCTGTCTGGTGTGGTAAAGGGCTTGAACGGAGACTGGTTTTGCAGCTTTGCATGTAATACATGCCTAATCTCTGCCTAATTTATGCCTGATGAAGGAAGACAATTGGAGGAGTCTGCAGAAAGCCTAGTGAATGGTGCTGAGCAGGCAGCGGTAAGAAATACTAGACTTATGCAGATCTTGGCAGTTGTGCCCCTATAGTCCACAAATCGTGGTCATACTCTATGCAGACATAGCAGTTGGAGTCATTATTGCTTCCAGTACTGCTGTTATCTCTGCAGAAATATTGTGGAGAACTTGGGTAATACCTGAGATGGAATGAATGCGACTTAGTGAGGGATTGTCCTCAAGTTGCAAATAGCTTTTTGAACAGATCTGTAGCTTTAGCTGGGTAACAATAGCCTGTATGACAGACCGTACGAAGCACAAAATGTTGATGTGCAGTATACCTCTGCAACAGTTAGAGAGAAGCATTTTGTTTTTCAGAAAGAGGTCCTGGTGCATGCTAATTTGGCAAACTGCAATTTTATTGCATATAAGATGCCAATAAAAATGTTTTGGATTAATAGTTTGCACTGTTTCAATGTCAGTTCTAGAAAAACAAGGTTCATTTGGGAATCATATTGGACTTAATGTTCAAAAATATTTGGTAGCAGTATATATAGGTTTGCAAACTACAACTTGTAAAAAGGGATCTTGCCAATACTAGTTTAAAAAAAACCAACCAAACAAAAAAACCAAACAAAAAACCTGCAGTGGTGTGACCCTAGCCAGACTTTCTAAGGAGACATGGCTTTGCACTGAAGTTTGCAGTGAAATTGCAGAGATTTTAGGGCATTGAACTGTATTAATGGCTGTATTTTTGCAGGAATAGATGAAGTCAGAGTTTATTATAAGCATGCTGCTAGAACTCTAGAGGGATTGGTGTTTGAATTTAGTAAATGGAAAAAAATTATTTTAGTTTGGTTTTTGTGGTTGTTTTGTTTCCCCCCTCAAATACCCCTGCAAACATTTTACTTGCTCAGCCAGTTTAGTTGATTAACAGTTTTCTTCTTATCTCTTAGGTTTTTTTCCTAAGTGTGACATAGAAACAATTTTACACATTTCTGTTTGTGTCATTTCAATATTTATGTTCTTCGCTCCTCTAAGTTAATTCGGAAAACTTGTCAAAGGTAGAAGGGACTATATGAACGCCAGTGTTTGATTTTAGTACTCAGACATGTGCGAAAAGCCAGACAGAAATTGGCAGTATAAAGCACACAATGACTCAAAAATTAAGTTTTTGCTGGCAGAGAAGTTGCCTGTGTGCAGCAGTGAGTAAACAGCAGCTTCCTGTGCTCAGGCGCAGTGAAAAACCAGTTAGGAAATACTGCAGGGCTCAAAATGCAGAGATAAAAACCATCTCCTTTCTGCTTCATTGTTACAAAGGTCTTTTTCTAAAAAGGAAAAAAAACCAAGTCTTGGTTTAAAGCTAAGTTCTGCTAAAGACAGTAACTAATCACAGGTGTTACCTCTGTATTGGGTCACTAACGTAGTGGTGAGGAACAGGATGCGAGATCTCTGCTAACAGAGTGCCCCCTCTGCTTCCAGATAGTTTTGTTATCGGGGGAAAATTTAAAGGTGTAGGGGTTTGGGGTTGGTTTTGGTTTTTATTTAGTTGGGTTTGTTTTTTTCTTTTTGATTGGTTGGGTTTTTAAGACATGCCAGCAGCAGTATGGGCACATCTTCAGTAGTGATCACACAGTGAGAAAGATGTAAACAGTCTGGAAAGGCTGACAGACAAGTTAGTCATAATTTGGACCAAAGACAGATGGAAATTGATACTTATGTTATTGGCAACTTTTAAAGGTCCATGTTTCCCAAAGCATGATGTAATTTTTGAGAAAGACAATTTATTTTTTTTTAAGAAAAATCTTTGCCCCAGAATCATCACAAGCTGTTAAGTAATCATACAAAATAAGTAGTATAGTCAAATAGGTATGAGTAAAAGCAGCCCAATTTGAAAACTTATATCTTATGACTGTACTCTGTTATCTTTATAAGTGCAAGGACGTCAAAAAATAAAAAACTGCTTCCAGCCGTGATTATCCCTGCTGTGTATTATACAAATCTGATAGTTTAAGCTGCTTCATCTTTCCACCTCACTGACTCCTACTGACTTCTCTAGAACACTCTTAAATTCAGCATTCAGTATATTGAAGTAACTTGGAGAACTGAAATGTCAACACGAGAGCTCCTCTAAGTAATTGCTTAAGACCTTTTGAAAGGTAAAGTGTATTATAACAGAGTTAAGTTCCGAAAGAAACGTGAGTGGCAGGGGGAACACTAAACTTTCAGTTCTTGGGGTTGGGGGAAGAAAGTGCAATTAATATCTTCAGCACAGGCAGGTCTACCTTTCCTGAAAATGCAACGAAGAGGAAAAGACAATGTGACAGAAGAAAAGGGGGAGGACAAGGCAGTCCTCTTATCCTGCCTGGAAGGCTGGAAAAATAAGGTGGGAGAAACAAAACCCCGGGGCTCCGAGTGCTGTGTTGTTATTATGGATAGCATCTTTCGAGGTGCTGAAATAGAGCAGTGACAGGCTGTTACCCAAATCTGCACAGAACTAACTGGATAGGGAATCTAGCAAAGGCAGTAGCCGTGGTGTGCCAGTATTTCAAGAAAAAGGACTTTGTACTCTGCCCGGAATTCCTGTAAAACCTGCACGGCTGTTCCAGTTTGCTGGCTGTTGCTGGCAGGGATCCCGGGCAGTTTCTGTGCTGGAGACTGGGGGAAGGGAGAATAAGAGGAAAAGGAGCAAGTCCCAGCCTGCTTCCTCCCACACGCGTCTTGGAGGATCAGGACTGCTTGGCACACCAAGGAGCAAGAGGGATTTCAGAGCAAGAAGAATAGTTGAGACGAGGGTTTGTTTTCCACGTTGTTAAAAGGGGTTGGCCTTTTTTATTAGTCTTGATGATCATTTATTGTGGCGTACTGGCTCGCAGAGGGAATTACTATCTGTTTTCTTGGATTTCTGTAAGTAACTCTGCTGATTTCTAGAGGCCGATGTTAGATTTATTAGTTAAATTGTTGTTCGTTTAACAGCTAAGGAAACTGGACAAGCCCTAAGGCCCTGTACTGGGTTCGTCACATCCTAGCGATGTCCGTGGGAGTTCTTCTTTCAGAAGGAATCTGTCCCTAACAGAGAAATGTGAATATGCATATTTAAATTGGGGGTTTTTTACAAGTTTGGTACTTCTTCTAGTCCTTCAGTAAGGGTAGCGCTCCTAAAATGACTTGCGGTAAATCAGGAAGCACTAGTTTTAATCATCCCATAGGCAATGGTATTAAGACCCAAATATCATTTAAAACCACCACTGCACCTCCCTGGTTTGAAATTCACCGCTTTCCTGAGGCGGGGGGCTGTACAAAGTCTCTGCCTAAATACCAGTATGCCTGCTGTGACCAGCTGGCTGTGCTGCATGAACCTGCGGGGAGAAAGTGGAAGGCAGTAGAGCTGCTGTACCAGCTTGCAAAGCTTATCAACGCCCGTGGGAAATCAAGGGGTTTCTTAGATGTCCAGATCCATCTGGTTCCTTTGCACCACTACAGCTCGCAATGGCTGGGATGATCCTCAGCTACCCAGCGTAGGCTGAGAACACTTTCACTGCAGTAGTTTTGGCTTAATCGTGTACCCTGAGCCCTTCAAATACAACATTGCCTACAAGTTGCTGGAAAAGTAGAGCTCTGCCTCTATTGTTAAAGCACTGTAAAGACGTTCCCATTAAAGATAAGGACCAGAGCCATTGCTAGTTCTTCTTTCTCACAGGTTAATGCCTTCGTGCACTTGCCTGATCGTCATCTCAGTGCTGTCCTATGGGGCCATAGTTCATTTGGGCTTTGGGGGAACTGCTGCCAGGCTGTGATTTTGAGACACTGCTACCATACAAATAAAAGATTTGAGCTCTTAGTACTGCGTCCTTTGCTTCACATTAATACAGGCTGCTTTTCAAAGAAATATATTAGGCTTCTGGCATCTGCATTCACAGCAAGGTCCTGCTTCAAACAGCCAATGCGTTGGGTCAGAGGGATCTTGCTGCTTCCCTATTAATCTCCGACTCAGCCAGGGGGCAGGGAGGATGAGCTCTCAGTACTATCTTTCAGGTTCTTGCCAAGAGAAAGGGGAAGCGTCATCAACCCTATAAAGAATTCCATAACTAATAGAGATCAAGCTTTTTTCTTAATTTTTTTTTCCTATTTTTATTTCCCATATTGTCTCAGCTATAGCCAAACAAGCACCTAGGTGTTACTTGGAAAAATCATCAATGGACCCCGGGTTCTGACTCTTTTTATACTATTNCTCCTTGTTTGAAATGCAGAGGGCAGGATTATACTCTGCTCTGGCCAGTTTAGTATTCCTCAGACATTCAAGGTAACTGTAACACTCTTACGTACCAAAAAGGCAGAAAAAGTTCTCTTGGAAAATGCTATTTTTTCCCACTGTAGAACATGCTGATGGGGGGGATGCGGGGGAGAGAGAGGGAAAAAAACACCACCACAAATCTTTCATTAGACGAGATGGAACTTTTCAGTTCTCTCTGTATTGAAGTGACTTTATGTTTACAAACATGTTTTTAGTTGTTATAGAAAGTAAATATTTGTATTAGCTTCAATCTGTTCCTTGATATAGCTGACAGCATCTTTGTTCTTGTGCTGGTTTGAAATGGAAAGTGTGAAAAAGTAGGGATTTCGCATGGATGGGATACTTCAGATTTTTCCTCTCTCTTCACAGTGAAGGAATGAATGTCATCTCTCATTTACTTCAGTGTACAGCATGAGGATGAACATATGCCAGTCCCTGTGGAGCTGGTTTGTCATGTACTTCTGCATGACTGTTTGCATGATTCCAGTGCAACACTTTCTGCAGATCCCGTAGTCTGTGGCCATTCACAAGGAAGAGGCATTTCCCAAGCCATTCTTTGTCCAAAGTGACCAGTTGTACTCTTTATTTCAGCGAGAATAGGAAACTGCTTCCACTCATAGAATTTGCCTCGCCAGACAAAAATAAATATTTAGAAACTGAAAGGTTATTTCTAAAGTCCAGGTTGAGTTCCTAGAGTTGGCAGGTAGAAAAACTGGCTTGTTTAATGTTATAAATGGTATTGAGCTTTGAAGTCCTCTAAGGAAATAATCGTAATGATATTTATGTTTCTGGACAGTTTTTGGTAACATTCAGATAGAAACACCTCCTTGAATGTACTAGGTGGCATCCAAACCTAAGAATGTTACAGTTCCTTCCCGAAGAATTACACAGCAAATACTGCTTTCCAGGATGACTTTTCTTGGAGGCATTTTTTGGTAGTTTACAGTAAGGTAGTTTACTAAGCTTACAGTAAGGTTTAGATTGTTTTCCTGTACCTTAGAGATAATTTGAGATTAAGTAAAAGTGAGATGCTAGTTTTACTTATCATTACCTCATTTGTAAAATGGTGAAAAACTGCCAACAGCTCTGTGCGTGTACTGAGTCATTGGCACCTTTGACACTCGTTTAAAGCCATAGGCATTTAGCCTTCGTGCCAAACACTCACGAGTCCCCCTGAAGTTACTGGCTGGTGAGAACAGGCCAGGTCTTGCAAAGCTGCACACTGCGTTGTCTCACCTGTCCTCAGAAGGGCTCTTTCTGCTTTGCCGCGGCAGTTCCACGGGGCTGTGCTGGCACACGCTGAGGAACGCAGGGCCTGCGTAACCCTGCCCGAGGAGCCCAGTCCACCTCTGTTGTAGCCAGCCGCAGGCAGTGGGCAATGTGATTGCGGTAATGCAGGGCGGTTAATGACTAACCTCACAGACGGGATCACCAGAGCTGCTGGGCTCTGATTTTTTTTTTTCTTTATTTTTTTTTCCCCCACCAGAATTTGTGTAACCAACTATGTACCCGTTTCGCACAAGGGGAAGCTGTGAAGTTTACCAGAGAAAGCAATGGTAAGAAATGACATTCACTGAGGGTCTTCCTGGTTTTTACGTGTTGTGCTTAAGAAAATTTAAACAGATCTCCCCCCCCCCCTTTTTTTTTTTTAGAAGCTCATTGAGAATCGGAGAGAAGTTAATACAAGTTTAGAACTATTGGTCTTTCAAGGCCTTTTATCCTACTTTTACAGAGCATGGAAGTTTAGTAGTATATATGGTATATGTTATAGTATGTTTAATATGCATTTGTCACATTAAAGTACCTATTAATAAACTAGCAACCAGTAGATATATTCTAGCATGTGCATTTTAATTCAGGTGAACATCTGTAAGCTGCCTTTTGCAAATACCTTGAGCAACCAAGATACGTGCTGAGATATTCTTAGGGTCTTCTAGGAAGGTAACCCAGGTTAAGCTGGTTGTGGCAACCTTGATTTTGCAGATGCTCCCATGGCTGAAGGAGCACTTTCTAGATGCTCTGTGTGGCACTGGGTGCAATGGGTGCAATCATAATATCATATAATCATAATATATATATAATATGGTTGCCATCATAATCAGCATGCCTCACACCAACCTCCTCCGTGCTCCTGTCCCACTCATTCCAGGAGCCTTAACAGGAGTGACCTACACCCCTGTACAAGGGGTGCCTCAGGAGAATTGCAAGCATTCAAGCGCTCGTTGTACTGGGAGCATCTGCTGAGATCAGTGCAAATCTCAATACAGAAGTGCACATATAAGATTACTGTGCGAATAACAAAATAAATTTCTGGTTTAAGCAAACTCAAGAACTTTTGTAAATATTCAGGAGCTCCATCTGCTGGCAGCATTTGGTATCTGTCTGCATTTATAGTGAGTCCTGATAAAACTTTAAGAATAGCAGTTTAAAGTTTATGGAAAAGCTTGCAAATGTTTTTGTAGTATTAACTCTTTACTTTTAAGTTCAGGAGCTGCCTAAACATTTGGTTAATTTTATTCGTGTTTCCAAGAACCTGTGTATCAAATCCTTCAAAACCCAATTTTTTACTGATACTGGCTGATGATCTTGGTATCGGAGATGTGGGTTGCTATGGCAATGATACAATAAGGTAAGAATGTATTCCACGAAATAAATTATCCCTTCTTGGTGAATTTCAGTAGAAAAAAAAACCACTGGTGACACTTTGTATTAGAAAATCAGCTATTATGGATTACTTTATCTAGATACACTTCTTTTCAAACCATGTACAAAACAAACATTCCACAGTAATTCCTACTGGAGTAATAATTACACAGGTACACTTAAGCAACTTTCTTGGACTTCTAATCTTCAGCATACACAGTCAGAACTTTGCAGATATGTCTGTGCACTGTATTTGCCAGGCATGTGTATAATTTATAAGTTTCCACAGCTCCAGGATTGAAAAATCAAGGACTGAGATTAGAATTTAACATCAACGAACAACTTTAGAAGGCTTGTTATGAAATGACAGCTCTGTCTATGTGATATATTTATCCCTAGTGCAGTTATTAGTTTATATATAGATTGAATGATTGATAGAATGATTGTATATATATCCTGCATTTAACTATTATAGATAAAGGACAACACAATTTCCAAGACTATTAATGGAATCTTTTTCACTATGCTACATGAGCTTTTGATGTGGGACAGACCTGAAATACCTTTTCTTCTTTTCTTTTAAGTCATTAGTAAAAACATATTTATCCATGGAAAATTCATTTCTAAGGAGTCAAGGTATCTCAAAAAATGTATATAACACAGAGCTTTCCAAGTTGAGTTGTAGATAAAAGAGGGTTCTGTAAATTTGGTGGTGATGTCCTCCACAAAACTAGGAGGAGTGGGATACCACAAACTTCTGTGTAATACATTTTTATCAGAGATGGGATTTTTCCCTTTAGGACCCCTAACATTGATGGCCTGGCAAAGGAAGGAGTGAGACTTACTCAGCACGTTGCTGCAGCTGCTGTCTGTACTCCGAGCAGAGCAGCTTTCCTGACTGGCAGATACCCCATCAGATCAGGTTGGGCCTCTCTTTAATGGTTCACTGCGGTTTGTCTAGCCATTGTTGCTATTAAAAATCCCCTTAAATAAGCCATTTTAAAGACTAGTTAATCTAAGGATTTGGGGTCTCAGTGAGATGGGCAAAAATGAAGATGACTAGATGTAGTGATTGATTTCTATGGGAAGATCCTCAAATAATGAACATTTAATGCAGCTAAATGACAACACAGAAATGGGTGAAAATCCAAACAACACAAAGAACCCAGAGGTAGAAACATGAAGAATAAAATTTTGTATGTTCAGTGGTATTAAGATTATATCAAGTAAAGTGTAATATTTTGACTATCCTGGCAAACTTTTTCATAGTGAAATGTGTCAGACTGTGGAATAGTTCTCAACAATTATGTTTTAAAACAGATTTACTTTAGCCACGTAAATTCATGACAGAAAACTTCAGCCACCGCATATGGCAATAATAATCAGTGTAGCTCCTCTGATGTGATTCTGACTTGCTAAAGGAGAAATGTAATCATGAACTGTGCATTTCAGAAGTGTGTCCCCCTGACTCTGTAAGCCTTTGGTTCTATATAAAACTTTTCTTTTTTTTTCTTTTCTTTTTTTAACATTATATTTTAATAGAACTTTGGTTGTAAGAGGCTGCCTAATGTCCGAACATAGGCATCTCAGTGCCACTTGTAGACACCCTGAGGCATCTGCATTGGACTAGCAGATAATCACATGGGACTTGGAGGAGACATCATTCTGGGGGTCAGTCAGAATATCCCCGGGCATACTAAATGGCTTATAAAAGGCACTAGGCTTAGGCAACCGAGTCCCACTCATTAGAAAGAACAATCTGAGAATAAAATAAAACAAGCCAAATTTCAGATTTTCAAAGACTCTTATTCCTCTCTAGGCATGGCATCAAGCACTCAACGGCGGATTCTCTTTTGGAACGGATGTTCTGGAGGTCTACCGCCAAATGAAACGACTTTCGCCAGAATACTGCAGCAGCAAGGTTATTCTACAGCACTTGTAGGTATGAGACACAGCAACTTGCCGCATTTACATTGCTTGTTATTCAAATGAGGCTGCTTCTGTAAATATTTTTCTTTGCCAAAATGTCTAGGATCGCTTAAACTCAAGTTTCTTGTATGCATAACTTTCAAAATCAGCAGGGTTTTTAGAATGCCCTCCACAAGCCCCCAGTGTCAGCACATCATATCCAATAAATCCAAAATGAGGATGTATGGAATACATAGATGTACTCTGCAAACAGAAGTAAATGCGAATGAAGGAATCTTGTTTGCCCAGTACAGATTGCTTTAGGAAGAACCAACAGAGATATGCACTGATCTATTAGAGCAGAAAAATGTTTTCTGCCAGCTGGTACCCAGACACCACAGTCGTCTTAATTATATCTGGTGGGTAGATTTTCAGTTATTTACGCATCCTGCTTATTATCACAGTTAAGACTCTAAAAGTGCCTTATTTTCTGCAAAAAGAAACTCTGCCAAAAAAAAAAAAAGCTGAGTCGTACTGACTTCAGTGGGTTTTGGAGCAGAATACATGTCCAAAAAAAGAAAATCCTATTAACTCTTTGCTAATTTTGCCTGAACAGCGATCAAAGGCTGTGTCTTTCAAGCACCTCTCATTTTTAAATTCTTTTTGATGTAGTCAAAGGTGTCATGAGCTTAATTGTAATTACTGTCATTTTCACACCTCTGCTCGGCTCTGGCACACTGAGGTGTCATTTAGTTCCTCAATTGAAGTGAGTCTTAGTGATGTACTGAGTTCACACAAGCCTGTGCGAAGGGGTGAACTTTCCTTAGCTCACCGCAGTCTGCTATAGCTTTTACTGTAAACTGCATTCATATACACAAGCGCAGAGCTGGTTAGCAGTTCTCAGAGGTTACTTGTCTAGGTAATAACCCCAAAGTCCACGGTTATAGTCCTTTAATGTCAGGATAATGACACTGCCCTGTAATATGACTTCATTAAGGTTCATTATCAGTGTATGACATATTCTGCTATGTCCAGTTGTACTGGATAATTGGAATGGCCTATTTTTGCTACTTATTTTAGGATGAATATAGACACACAGAGCCAATATGTACACCTTCTTCGTGAAATTTGTCCTGGACTGTGAAGGTCAGATAGAACTTGTGTGTAAAATAGTTCATATTTTTGCACTTAGCTCTTTCTTTTGGCACAAGGGTTAATCCGGTTTCTCCCCATCAGCCATTCATGAATGGCTACTTCATCATGTGAAAAATATTAAGCACCAACTATTGCAACCCTATTTTTTCTTATTCAGGGAGGCGTCTGAGCTGGACCATTGCCCTACGTGGAATTTTAACAGATAGGTGAGGAACACCAGCTGTTTTAAGCAGATAAAGTGCCAACGAACGATTGCTCCCCGAGTCTGTCACCATGCCACACCAGCTCCTCCCTTGGCTGCACCTTAACTGAGGAGTGCAGCCAACCTATTAGAAATACAGGCAAATTCACCCAAGAGTAATGATGTTGGATTTAAGATCTTTGTTTTTTATTTTCAGGGAAGTGGCATATGGGTGTGAACTGCAAATCCCGCCGTGATCACTGCCACCATCCTTTAAATCATGGCTTTGATTATTTTTACGGCATGCCTTTTACCCTTTTGAACGAGTGTCAAGGCACAGATGACCCTGAACTGGCCAAGTCTTTGCAAGATACGTATTGGCTTTACACACAGATGATCATCCTTGCAGTGCTTACTCTTTTGATTGGAAAACTTGCCAATTTATTCTCAGTAAAATGGAAAATAATCATATGTCTGGTCATCTGTGGTTTCCTGTATTTCATCTCTTGGTTCTCCAGCTATGGTTTAACCAAGTACTGGAACTGTATCCTGATGAGAAACCATGATATCACTGAACAACCGATGAATTTAGAAAAAACTACTTCTAATATGCTGAAGGAGGCAGTTTCATTCATTGAAAGGTAACCAACAAAAATTGTATCGTGTTTTAAGGATTTTTAAAATGCAGTTATTGTGTCATACACCTCAAGGTTAGGCAGCTGGCATGCTGAACTACCCGTCCTGATGCTGGCCAGTAATTTGTTGTTTTCTGGCATCCCCCTATCTGTCAGCGTCCAACTACTGTCCTTCATCTTATACATAACTTGTCAGCTCCTCAGGAAAAGGAAGATGATTTTTTTTTGTGTTTATGTTTTGTTCACCTAATATAAAAGGGTCCTGGCAAAGGACTGGGCCTTCTGCCGGTAAGAACAGAAAAATGATCTTAGCCCGATGAAGGGACTGTCATAGAAAGTGTCATATGAAATTAATATTTTACAAACAGGAGGGTGATAGTTACTTTTGTTTTGTTTTCCAAAGGTGTCCTTCATTTACAGTACTATCAGTAACCTCAACTGGAATTGAACAAACCACTAAGTCTTTAAAAGTATACGTGTCAAGTCTGGGCATGTCCTTGAATGAAATTATACTGTTTCGGTCAGGATTTAGGGGCTGTTTCTTTGGTTTTTAAGGGAAATTGGAGGTAAAATAAATCCTTCTATAAAACTTCGAGCATAGATAATCTCAGGTTCCTAGGATATGCTGCCTGGCCTGATATTAAAGGGATATGGTTCCCCTGTGGGTGCAGTGTCATATCTGCCTCTTTCATGGGGACATCTCAGACACTTGGTGACATCCATGTTTAAGTTTAAGCAAGCGAGTCTATTCTCCTTGCCTCTGAGAGTGTGTCAGTCTTTTGGCTCTAAACTTTCATTGTTATTTATTTCATGTTCTACACATGTCTAATGGAACCAGAAAAAGAAAGGGCCCATTACTATTTTGGTCTTAATACAGAACCAACATCTTTGAAGGGTGTTTTAATTCCCTGTCTCCCAAAACCTTGAAACTGCAAAGATGTGAAAATCATAAATTTTTGGTTTAGACTAAAATAATAATTTTTATTGAGATAGTCACTAGAATACCACTTCTATATTTTGGGTTGAGTGGCAGTTTGCAGAGAAATTACTATTGTTTTCTTTTATTTCAGAAACAAGCATAGACCGTTTCTTCTCTTTGTTTCCCTCTTACATGTTCACACCCCCCTCATTACCACAGAGAAGTTTCAGGGGAGAAGTAGGCATGGCCTATATGGAGATAACGTAGAGGAAATGGACTGGATGGTGGGTAAGTGGTCGTCTTGAAGAAAATCCTTCATTTATTTGAATGTGGAAAAGAAATTAAAGGGGTGGTCACAAAATTCTCTTTTTGCATACGTCAAAAATCAGTGAACTTGCCTTGGATACACAGTTAGCTCCAGAGATTGGCATTCCATTATCACACCTCTTGTTTTCCTTTCTTAAGATGAAAGCTCAAACTTTTCTTGTGAGGATTTGTTCTTTTTCTTTTTTTAATTGACACACTTCTGTGCTGCAGCGTTAAATGCAGTCAAATAATCAAATATGTGCTTGATCATGTTGTTAATCAAAATGTATGACATTTCTGCAGCTCTGTCTAGTCCCAGAAGATATAAGTGTTATTATATTATACAGCGGTTGGTTCATGTACTTGTTCATTTTTATCGAAGAATAATCTTTGGAGCAGAAACCAGAACTCCCTCCGAGCCAAAAGGCCAAATTAAAATCTATGGAGTTTCACTTAATAAATTGTGTGAAGTCAGTACATCGTGAAGACTCACTTAGGTCTAAAGCTAGGCTCTGAGTGCCGATAAGGTTTTTAAACCTTAAATTAGGATTTTAATTAGGTTTTTAAGCCTTACTTAGTCATTCCTTTCTGCTTCAATGGGAGGGAGTGAGATAGTTACTGTTTGTATTTAGTCAAAAGCAAAGACCCTATTGACAAAGTATTCACCTCCTGTACAGGCCAAGATTCAGTCCCCGAACCTTTTCTTCTTCCAGTAACCATGTTTACAAAATTGTATTCTGAGAGGAGCCTGATTGCTTCTAATGGACAGGCTGAGAACTCCTGCAAGATCCAGTTGAACCAGAGGACTCTGCCATGCTCCTCTTCCAAATTTTTGACGCTAGTCACCTTCAGGCACAGGCTACACAATCAGAGCTGGATAGCAGAAGCCCAATGGTGTAAAGAATATGCCTCATATAGGCCAAACAGGATGGCAGCTAGTCTCCAGAGCTGAACAGCTAAGTAAGAGATTTGGGGTCTAATTCAGAACCAATATGCCTAGACTCAATCTAAACTCTTTTGGGGGGAAGGTGTCTATTTTTAGGTAAGGTCAATAAGTAGTTTGACCAAGAAGACACAAGAAGTCTGTAAAGGAGAAGAGATTGAGCAAAAGACCCCATCACTGACTTGTGCTTTTTCCGTGTGTGCTTCATCTTTTGCTGCTGCTTCTGTAGATATGGAAGGTGTTCTTGGCAAATATATTTGATGCAGAAGATGATGAGGACAAGCAATCAAAGATAAATCATATTCTGTATAAATATTTGATGCTATCAGTACCAAAAACATTCCTTATGAAGTTAGGTTTTAATTACAGTCTATGAAGTTTTTACCACTGACAGCAGAAAAAGATTTCAGTTGATAGTATGCAGGCTGATCTCAGAGTCCCTGTTCAGTTCCTCGTGCGACACAGCAGTTTTCTATGATTAGGAATCTAGGCAGCACTATTATTTAAGCTTTTCAAGATGCTTGAGGCTACACCATGGAGGCAATCCTTGACTCAAAGAATTTAAAGCATGAAGCTGACAGAGTATTCTGAGTAGCTTGAATAAAAGGATCATTCATTTAAGTTATTTTCCCATTGGTTTTATTTTTTATTTTCCTGTTTTTATAGACACCACAAACAAATCTTGGACACATTCAGCAGCTTTCCATTGGGCTCTTATTATTTCTGTAATGCAGGATTACTCTTTGCACTGCTTGTGGTAGCTCATAACAGAACTAGTTCAGATAAATGGGAAGACTTGGTCTTTGGTGAATTTTGAGTCAAGACCTAAAAGATTTGGCTGCCTCTCCAGATATAATTATGATGCTTTGCTTTGTTTATAGGCAGGCTTCTGGATGCTATTGACAAAGAAGGCTTGAAGAATACCACATTCATTTATTTTGCATCTGATCATGGAGGATCCTTAGAGGCTCACAGAGGAAATGCTCAGTTGGGTGGATGGAATGGGATCTATAAAGGTAAAATTTTGGTAGTGTGTACATGCATAGGACTTCCTTTTAAAAAGAAAATGATAGAATAAAATACATCCAAATAGACTATATTTACTAAGATATATGCCAGGATTATAATCATGGATTGTAGGGCTACAGCAGGTTCAGGGCATCAGCTATTCATCTTTCAGCTCCGAGACAGCTTTCCTTTCACCAAAGCTACTCCTGACAGCTATATTGTCTTACCTATTCTTAAAGACTGTCAGTGATTCCCCAGATAATCCAGTTTTCATTGTTTGTGCTACTGGAGGTTTTTTTCCTAGCACCTACATTGGATTTCCTTGCTGCAGTTTAAGCAACAGATCTTGCCCTATTCACCTATCTACAGAGAAGAGATTCTTCCTTTCTTTCTTGCAACAGCCAGTTGTTGCAAGATCATCAGGTATTTCAATGCTGTTATGTTCCCCCTTGTTCATCCTAAGATTCCAGTATACTTGTACCTCCTTCTGGTTGCATGTTGTCTTCAAATATTGTAAGCATAGTATCTAACCCATAACCCAAAGCACTACTTGAAAATGTTGTAGTATCATAGAACCATAGAATATCTCAAGTAGGAAGGGACCCATAAGGATCATTGAGCCCAACTCTCTGCTCCTCGTAGGACTACCTAAAACTAAACCATATGACTAAGAGCATCATCCAGATGCTCCTTGAACTCTGAGAGGCTTGGTGCCATGACCACTGCCCTGGGGACCCTGTTCCAGTGACTGACCACCCCCTCAGTGAAGAACCTTTTCCTAATGTTCAATCTGAGCTTCCCCTGTTGCAGATCCAGAACACACTCTTTGGAGTCTCACTTGAAACATCCTTTTGTTTTTCACAGTAGACAACTATCTACGTCAACACTGGCATATATCATGATGACTATTTTCTTGATACAGTTTTCCAGTTTCTCATCTATCATATAGATGTTTTATCTAGACTCTTTTTCTATGACTGGCTTGCAACACAGTGTCAAAAGCTCTATGGAAATGAAGATCTATGGTATCTGTTGCATGTGCTCCCTCCAGACTGCCAAGCCTCAAAAAGCCACTGTGACAGCTTGGGCAGCTTGACACTTATATAATGAAGCCTGAAAACTGCTCCCATCGCTTAATTCCCTGCAGGAGAAGATTCAAGTGCCTTGGTCTTGCTCAGCATCAAAATGCACACTGTCTAGTAGTAAGTTACTTGATTAGCCACACAAGCAATGTTTGATACAGCTGGGATCTCATCCAGGATCAGTCCTAAGTGCTACATTAGCCTTCAGTTCTGGATATGAAGTTTCTGTGCCAGTAACACATGCAAAAAGGCTCACTTGAATAGCTCAGAACCTAACATAGGGAATTCAATTCTACTAGCCTAACACAAGTATATGAGTAACAGGAGAATCCGGAGAGGAAAGGTGAATGTGGTTGGACAGAGATTTCAGTATGAGAGGACAATGATGAAATCATGAGAGGAGACAAGAGGAGATATAATATCAGCGTAGATATTAATAACAGAAAGGCATTCCCATTTATGTCCACATACAGCAGAACAGGGGACATCCCAATGAAACTATCTAGCAGTGACTCAAAGATTAAAAAAATCAGTTTAATTCCCAAGTATCTGTAGAAGTCACTACTGCTATTGCTAACAGGATATTAAAAACAAGAAGATAGATAAGCCACGCATTTGAGTAATGAGAACAGCCACTAGTGAATAACAAAGCATGAGATACCGTTATCTTACATAGCATAAAGATTGCTGCACAAGCAGCTGGACTTGCACTGTTTATAATCCATCATGCCGCCCTGTCAGCCTTTGAAACCCAGCTCTGGGAACCTTGCCTCTCAGCTGTGACTGTGAGCACACCTCCTCCATAGCAAAGTCTGGCATTACTTAGCAAAGCCAGAGGCTAGTATAAACTACCAACCAGCTGCTGATTTATTAGCTGAGCTTAATAATCTAGCTTCAAGTTTTGTCTGCCAATTTTCCTACAACGCTTTCCAGCGATGACTTGTCATTTCTGCCTTTGATAGGAGGAATAACAGAGCAAAGGTCATATAGGTGCCTGAGCTTCAACATTTTGCAATTTTTGTTTTTCTAACTGGACCCTCAACTTGGAGTTCTGGCTTCAAACTACATTGTTTCATTAATATTCCTGTCCTTGACATATGTAATTAATATCTGTAATTAGTTAATGGTTCTCACTTTGAAATGCTATTTGAAACAATGAATATTTTGACTTGCAAGAGAGCCAATGCATGAAGGAAAGAATTTAGAAGAACACTAGAGGAATGCAAGAGAAACCAAGTTAAGAAATACTCTTTGGATTACCTCAAGGCAACTTCAACAGAAATGAAGGTGGAAAGTCTTCATCACTGCAGCATATTCAGAGCACTCCCCTATTTACTGCACGAGTTCTGCACTCTTCCATTTGGGACCACCTCAGCGCATCCCTGTGACTGTAAACTCCTGGAGGGTGATCAAACGTTATCCTAATTCACCTGACTGCTCTCCAGAACTGCAAATCATTTCATAGTGTTCCTGTTGCCTCTGATTGCGAACTGTCTCACCACCAAGCTTGCCCTGTGTTAATCCCCCTTCCTCGGGCACCAAGTGTGGCTGCAACCTCTATTCCATTGACACGAAGTCAGATTTTCCTTTTTATTAATAACAGAATTTTTTCTTGGGCATGTTATTAGGGAGCGTGGAGACTATTCTCAGACACGACATTCAATTAAAATTATGGGTCAGAATGTCAGAGAGTGGAATTGTTCCTCTTCTGCCAAAAATACTGCTTAGTAGTGGGTTGCTATATGTGCCACCCAAGAAAGCCATGTAAAATTAGGAGGTTAATAATACATATTTTTGAAGAATGGAATTTGCACTGTAGTCATTCTGCTGTTCTCCAGGATTTAGTGTGTTTTCATTAAAGTTGTTTGAATATTCTAAAAGTGTTAAAACCTTTTATGATACATGCATAATAAACATCTAATATCTTTTGTTCTTTTATCTTTTTTGCTATTTTTGCCCCCCCACCCCCAACAGGTGGAAAAGGAATGGGAGGCTGGGAAGGAGGGATCCGCGTCCCAGGAATAATTAGCTGGCCAGGAGTGTTGCCTGCAGGGACAGTTATCAATGAACTGACAAGCCTTATGGATGTTTTCCCAACAGTGGTTCACCTGGCTGGAGGGGTAGTGCCTCAGGACAGGTACAAAGGTGGCTTCATAAACCATACTTGCTCCCCCTTTCTTGATTTTAGATAGAAGCTGACAATATATGTCATGCATCCTAACAGCCACAGGTTAAATTCTGTTTAACCAGAACAACTGCCTGTTTAACCAGGCAATTCTCTAGCTTTCTGCATAGCTTTCCTCATCTTTTCTGCATATTTGGAAAAGGCAAAGGAAAACGGTGTGTTTTATCAAGGATCATTTAGCTAACTCAGTTTTCTAATCACTAAAAGGCAACCTGGTTGATTTGGGGCACTGGGATGGATGACTGTAAAAACAAAACCAAAAAAACCCTCTTTTAATCTTACTTTTTATGAAAAATTCACAGATATTCACAAAGCTGGTTAGTCCTGTTAGATTACTAGGACAGGCCCTTTCCAAGAGTAGGAAGCCTGGTTTTTCATCAGTAGGGAAGGTGGAGCAAAGGGCACATGGCCTGCATTTGGCTGCCAGGGCTGGAGAAGTTGCTTCCTCAATAGTAAACCATTTGTAGCATCTGTGTTAGACTCCTCTAAGGAACATAAGAAAGCGTGGGCGGCTGAGCTGTTTGAGCAAAAAGCATAAAGTACTGGTGGCGTGTAACTAAACCAACTGTTAGTCAATTAAGGAAGTGGGGGTTTTGGGGGCTTTTTTGTTTTTTTGTGTTTGTTGTTTTTTTGGGGTTTGGGTTTTTGTTGGTTTTTTTTTATGAAGCCTCAAGCTCACAAAGCTATCAGTGACTTCCGTTTCGGGGAGCAAAATTACAAGCTGTGAACCATGCCTTCAGTATGGTTATCACTTACTCCCAGGAAAATTACAGTAATGGTAACTTATCTCCCCAGGCAGGATGTGTGAACTAGCTGTAATTGCAAAAACTGCTAGTAACCGCTAATCACTGCTCTCCACCCATCCACACAATTAAAAATCTCAGGGCTCATTAGACAAACAGCAGCTTGGTTTAGAAATGGCACTTGAAATCCTAATGGTGCATACGTGGAGAGTGAGTACTGCTCACGCTCCAGCTGCAGACTAAAGTTCTTGAGCAGTCTGGTGACTCCTGTCCTCTCCATCAGGGTCATCGACGGGCGCACCTTGCTGCCTTTGCTGCGGGGGACAGTTCGGCACTCTGGGCACGAGTTCATGTTTCACTACTGCGGTGTGTTTCTGCATGCAGTGCGGTGGCACCAAAAGGACAGTGAGTATAAACATCCCCCCCCGCCCTGCAGATCAGAGATGAGGTAATGACCTCTAGCTTCCAGCAGAGTGTCACATAAAAATACAGGTACGTGTACCTGGAGTAAGTTTATTGCCTTAAACTCTCAGTTCTTCTGCAAGGTGCAGCTGTTAGCTGCCTTGCCTTGCCTGAGATGAGGGAGTTTGCTCCCTGAGTAGCACAGCTTCATGAATCTCCCTGTCGTTGCAGTGTTTCTATCGCTTTTGCTGCAAAAGCATTCGGCATCAGCTCTAGTGTAAGATTGAAGAAAAAGGAACTGCACACATAAGGTCTTTATCTTAAGCAGTAGTTTGTTTTCAATAGCCCTCTCTTATTTGTTTCATTTTTTTTTTCGGCTGTGGCATTAGACAAGCTGTCTGCAGCTGAAATGCTTTCCTGAGCTTTCTACAAGCACCCAATCTTTGCTGATGTCACCCTCCATTACAGCATTAAGGAGAATGGGCCAGTGACTGGTAGCTGCCTTCTTATTCCTGCTCAGAAGGGAGGATGGCATTTGTGTGACCAAACACAGGTGCCTGCATCTGAGCCTGTTGTTTTACAGTCACTGAAGAGACGCAGATGTTTACAGGGTGTGATTCATAGAATAGATTCACCTCCTGATTAGCACATCTGGGCTAGATCAGTCAAGTCTGTTTCTCTCCACTGACTAAAAAAGGAGCTGAGACTGACCGTATCCGACATAAAACTCACCCTTATATTAACTTAAAGTAAGTTGAGATGAATTGCACCTTCTGTGACTGGATGATGTGACAGTAAGGCGACAAAGTTCTCCTAGATACACACACACACCCCCCAGCCTATCAGGATAATGGCTAAGAACTTTGCTGTCTGTCTTGTTGGCATGAACAAATACATACCAGAGTTGCAACACCCAACTTTTAGTCATGCTGCCAGTTTAACCTTGAGGTCAGTGCCCTTGTTGTCACACCACGTTTGAATCCTGGGCTGGAAGTCACTGCACCGGGCTGACAGGAAACATGGAGGAAAGGGACTAAGGACTAAATATGAGGATGTGATGCCAGGTGCTGTGGTGGAATTTTATTTTTAGGTTCTTGATCCCCAAAGATAAATCTGGGTACTTCATTCAAGGAAAAAAATGTGTAAGCTATACAAGGTGTGCAGTACTTGAGGAGCTAATCCCTTCAGGGTGAGATCTAGCACAATCCATACACTGCTGAAGGAGCTGTATGGTAGAAAATGCAAAGTACAAAGGTGTTTCAAAAACACAGTTCTTCCACGGAGCGCAGCATCTTCAAGCCCTCCAGGGAAGGTTGGGTTTAGGGTTTGGGTTTTTTTGTTTGTTTTTTTGTTTTTTCCTCTCGGGAATCCTCATTCTCTATTTTCTCTGGAGAAATGATGCTGATAACATGTTTGTGTAAGAACTAGGAAAGGGACTGTTTCTTTAGAAGAAAAAGAAAAGAATGCTGCAACTGCCCATCTTCTGCCTTGTAGCTGAGTGGGGTAAGGCCTTGTGATTTGGGCTGGACTGACCACTGAAGCGAATGACAGATGCACTCCCCCACCTCTCTCTCCAAGGAGAGGAGGGAGAGAGAGAAAAAGACTTACTAGTCTAAAAAACTAAACTACTTTAATGAAACATTCATAATAAAATAAATAAAAAGAAAATAATGAAATACATATAATATATACAAAACCAGTATCGAGCTCCCAGGGTGACGATCATGTCACCCACAAGCACAGGGGAAGTCCCAGACTGGACTCAGTGACAGATGGGAATTGAATTCTGAATCTGGATTCAGGATTGGGATCAAAGGCAGATGAACAGACAGAGTCCTCCTCGGACGCTGGCCATTGAAGAAAGAGAGCTGACCCTTTGATCCTTCAGCTTTTATACTGAGCATGAGGCAGATGGGCTGGAATACCCTGTGGGTCAGTTTTGGGTCCCTTGTCCTGTCTGCTCCTCCCTGCAGGTGGGATCCCTCTACGCTTTTCTGCTTCCAACCCTCCAATGGGGCAAATAACAAAGTTAGCTGCCTTGGGTGTTAGAGCAATAAGTATAAGCAAGAGCCTCTCTGTGTACCATTCCTTGGCATAAATTATAAATAATCAGGTCTTATCACTCTGTGAGCGAACAGTGTCCAGACAATAAGCTGTTAATTTCAGAGAGGTCAGTCAGTTAGCAGAGGCTTAGCTGCAAAGTAAAATTACTGAACAGAAAATTGGTTCTGTTTTACCTCGAACCAGGCCCGGCGGTCACAGCCCTGCCAGGGCCGCGGCGTGCCCTTGGGCCGAGCGGCTGCAGAGCGGGTGCTGGGCGCAGGCACGAGCAGGTGGGGCTGGTCTGGGCAGCTCCCGCGGGGGTTCAGGTGACCTGATACCACCGGTGATCCCCGGGAGGGAACCACCCTTAAAGCGCTCAAGGCCAACATTTTGGCTGTCTCAACTAATTACTTATCTAAGGAGATGTGGACCCAATTGTTTCCTCTTTGTGCACACTCAAAATAGCTCATCTCTCAGCGACATGTATAAATTGCTGCTCTGCATCTTTGCTCTTCCTGTGGAAATTTGGCCTCTGCAGTAATTATAAACCAACAGTAGTTGAACCAACCCCATAACCTAATGCTTTAAGCACCCAGTTTTGGTTAGGGGTTCTCTCCCTCCATTGCTGCCACGGTGGGTTGTTTATCAAGCACATTAACGTGATTAAAATATTTAAAATACAGGGGGAAAAACAACAGTGGAGGAGAGGGCTGGTGCACTCCTTCCCTGCTCAGTGCTGTAGCGAGCAGGCCAGCAATGGAGAGAGATGCCTTTGCAGGGAACGCTGCAGGCAGGGTGCTGCGCAGTACCCACCTCCCGAAACGCACCGCTCCCCCCCCCGGGCCTAACCCTCCCCCGGCACCGGGCAGGGGGCGGCAGCCATTGTGGGGGGTCCTGGATTTTGAGCTCCCCGCCGCCCCGCTGCGACCCGGGGCCGCGGCGGCCGCTCTCCCCTCAGCCGGGAAGCGAAATGGCCGCCAGGGGGCAGCGCGGTACCGCCAACCGCCACGGCCAACCGCCACCGGCCGGCACGCGGCCCTGGGAGCGCGGCCCGGCGGTGCGTGGGGCCCGCAGCAGCCCACGCAGGGCAGAAACGTTAGTCACCGTTTGAATCTCTCACACACACACCCCGCCACGTATCCAATACTGAGCAGACCGGGAAGTTAAGAGACTGACAACGACAGTCCAGCGGTTAGAGCTGCCATTAGAGATCACAGAATGGTTTAGGTTGGAAGGGGCCTTGAAGATCATCCAGTTCCAACCCCCCTGCCATGGGCAGGGACACCTCGCAGTAGACCAGGCTGCTCAAAGCCACATCCAGCCTGGCCCTGAACACTTCCACAACCTCTCTGGGCAACATGTTCCAGTGTCTCCCACCCTCACAGTAACAAATTTATTCCAAATATCTAATCTAAATCTACCCTCTTTCAGTTTAAAACCATTACCCCTCATCCTATGACTTCTCTCCCTGATAAGGAGTCCCTCCCCATCTTTCCTGCAGGCCCCTTTAGGTACTAGAAGGCCTCAATAAGGTCTCCCTGGAGCCTTCTCTTCTCCAGGCTGAACAACCCCAACTCTCTCAGCCTGTCCTCACAGGAGAGGCGCTCCAGCCCCCTGATTATCTTCAGATGTGAGACACCAGTTCACACTTCCCTAGCAAAAGGCTAAATACATACTCTATCGAGGTATGGGTTTGAAGAACTGCTTTTCTGGTTAAAGGACTGCTGTTCTCACCTACCTTTCACCTCTTGCTCTCCTCGGCTATGTAGGGTGTGACTACATTACAATTTCAGTTCAGATCGCGTGCTTTTCAGCAATCCCCTCTTGAGCATACCCACTCACTGTGCTTTGGGTTGCATTGTGGAATGGGCTCAGAGAGCATGATTTTAGTTTAGATGAAACTGTAAATAGGCTTCAGGATAATACCTAATATGTTCTAATGACTAAAACATGTTGTATAGTTTGGACCAGACGAGTTAGCCCCCAGTAAAACAGCCCCAGACAACCACAGCATGGATGTCAAGGCATCTAGAACCATTCTGCTCTACAGATCTGTTTCTAGTTGGCCACACTACCTGTAACAGATACAATGTGCAGATGCAAGGTGCATTTTGTGTTCCTGTGAAGCCACACGCACGATTAGATCTCCTATGTATGTCTTTCTACAGTCTTCCCCATTGGACCACAACTGCTCATGGCAAGGGGGCTGAAAACAACAGGCTGTCCTGCCTACAAAAGACTGGGTAATCAAATATTACTGTGGGTCTCAACTTTCAGCCAAGCCAGAAATTGTGATTCTTAGCTCTGACTGCCATTACTTCTGACTGGGCTGACAGGCTTTTTAGAGTCTGTTTTAGCTCATTTACAAGTATAGCACGTTCATATTACATATTTATTGTCTGTTTACTTCTATCTATTGGACAGGCTAGATATGAAGCCATTGTGTCTTGATGTCACCCAGGCAGGACTCATCAATTAAGCCCTTCACTGAAGCCAGAAGAATCCTTTGTCTCTATGTCAAAGAGTCCTTTCCTCTACCACAGCACAATAAGGCTTGTTAGTGACAGTTAGTTTCTTTCTGCTCGTTAAATTGATTGATTGTTACCAGATGGGTTTGAGAGATGTTTGGATTGAAGAAGCAGGTTTCCTTTCCCTTGGACATATTATATTAACACGTTGCCCTAAAATTCACACGCATCCTTCAAATTCTGTCAGAGCTACTTCAACAGCAAATTGCATATCCCTCTTTGCCTCTTGGAGATGAGTGAAACCCCTGCTGTTTCCATCAGCGCTGATTTCTACCACCTTTTTTTTTTCCCCCCCTTTTATCCTGCTGTAACCCAGCTGTCTACTCAGCTCACCAACACAGGTTAATTACAATCAGCCTCACTGTAGCCTTCCAAATTAACTAACAAGGAACTGGCTCTCTCCCACTCTGCAACTCCAGTAATTATTTGCAGCTGTGAAAAGTAAGCTTTAAAATTTTGCAGAATCAGAACAATTCTCCTCACTCTACACTCACTTCTCCGAACTGCCTTACAGTGTATAAGTTACAGGGAGCAAAGCATACACCTAAGGAATACCTGTCCTCTGTAAGCCATCAGGAAGTGAGCCTGTTTCCTTTAAAAAAAACCAAACCAACCTTCTGCATCCTTTCTCTCACAATTTCAGAAATGGAGATATCTAAAATCTGAAACATTTCTAACTATTATGCCAAAACATTTCAGAACCATTGAGACATCACCCCTCCACAGAAGTGCAGCAGCATAGCTTAGCAAGACATGGAAACCGTGGGGTGGAAATGGATACGTAGCTAGCCAGCCAACCAGCCAGCAACTGGAGATTTTAAGCTAAAATATTTTCTGAACCTTAATATGTTGTTCCTGCTGACCTTTTAAGAAGTTTTTAAATTTTACTTATTAACAAAATATGTTCTAGCAGTAGTGACACAACAGAGACAGAAGAATAAACCTGCAGACTCCCAGTCACAAAGAGACAACAGAAGGGAGGACAGTTAAGCAGATTCCATTGAAGAAAAAAGAAAATGCCATGTAGGGACAATGCAATTGTCACCTGTTTCTGCTCAATGTATTACAGAAGTGGTTCCAAGTGCTGAATGTCCCCTTTCTTTCTTTTCCTCTCCCTGTTTCAGATATAGTGTCTAATTACTGTCTCCTCGCTGGGCACATCCTTGCCCTCTGAGTTCAGTGTAGTGCTTTCTGAACGCGGGGTGAGGAATGGGGAGGGGGGAAAGGAGGAGGGAGAAGGAAGGAAAATCTCCTGTTGAACTGCATTCAGATTTAGTCCTAGTCATTTGTCATTTCTTCATTACAAGTTACAGACCTGCACTTATCCAGTGGTTAGTAGCAGAGCTTGATAAAGTACAAGCTCTAAAGCTGCAAACTCATTGCATTGCATTGCATTGTGTTAATGTAAAAAAACTAGACTCCAGATTTTACTGTTTTCGTGGCCTGCAATTACCACCTGACTTGAAAGTGTGCTGGAACGTGAGCATGGAAATGAGCTGTGATCAGCTTCTGTCCAGGTGCTCTTCTTGGCTCAGATATACAGAGCAAACAGGAGAACCACCTACCAGTATCTTCACCCAGAAATTGGGGGCTACATTCTCCATTCCCCCCACCCAGGCTGCCCCCCCAAGGGCACAAGAAAGTGAGACTCCCTCTGCACCCAAAATAATTAGACCTAACCACCCACATAGTGTATATGTCCCTGCACATACCCAGAGCCAAGGTGTGCCCAAGATCCGTGAAAACCCTTCTGAATCCCTGCCAGGTCCTAAAAGAGCCTTTCCCTGTATGTGACAACCCCAACATAAGCTTGCCCAAGGAACAACAAAGCAGATCACTTAAAACGTGAACCAACCTTTAAGGGACCTCCCCTGACTCCTAATGCCATTAAGCTGTTCAAATGTGCTTCTTCTGTCACAGGCGGCACTGTATGGAAAGCTCATTACACTACTCCAGTATTCCAACCAGAAGCTTCTGGGGCCTGTTTTGGAAGAGGAATTTGCCCATGTTTCGGGGATGGGGTAACCCATCATGACCCTCCGCTGCTGTTTGATCTCTCAAAAGATCCTTCTGAGGCAAATCCTCTATCAGCCGATACTGAGCCCTTGTTCGACACTGTAACAAGGAGAATAGGAGAGGCTGTAGAAGAGCATCGCAAGACACTGACTCCAGTCCCACAACAGCTGTCTCCTTACAATAATATATGGAAGCCGTGGCTGCAGCCATGCTGTGGCACATTCCCGTTCTGTTGGTGTGATGAAGAAAACAACAAGGCAGATGGCATACTTTAATACCAAAATCAAAGTACAGTTTGCTTTAAAAAAAGCTGGTAGTATTCACATGACTGATGTCATACAGAGATATGGGTCAAATTACACCGGAGTAACTGAAAGGAATATTATTGGTGCTTTTTATTCAACCTTTTCTCTTACTCACAGAAATTCAGTAAGCCTGCAGTTAAAAAAAAAAAAAAATTAAAAATGCTCCAAACATATTCCACCTATGGGTCACCTGTATAATCAGTCTCTCAAGTGCATAATTCTGGATCAAATACCCAAATAAATGAAACAAAATTTCTTTCCTTACTGATTTTCAATTCAAGTAAATTATGAATGGTAAGAGACCAAACTTTAATTGCAGCTGTTTGTACAGGTAATAGGCTTGTTAAGGCAACAGGACTGAGCCCAGGAAGGGATCCCTATTCAGGCCTTATCTTTTTAATGAGAAAACCGTCTTGTGTTTAAAAGCACAATTGCACATTTCATTTGGAAACATACCAAAAGAAACTGGCCTCTAAGAAATAAACACCTACTAATTTACAGTAATTTTTTGCCTCATCTGTACATTCCTTTATCTATCATGTAAGAATTCCCAGGAAAAACTGAACTGACAGGTATGTTTTAGAAATTAGGTAGTTAAAGTTATCACCTCAAGTTCAGCAGCGAAGTATCTAGCTATTCTGAAATGTTAAACCACAGCAATTCCTGCTGAGATACATTTTCCACGTTGTTAAGTCATCTCACTTGTGAAAGCATTGAAAATCATCACCCAGCTGCCTTGACAAGATAGGTCACAAATTTCACGATCTGCGAGACCAATTCATAAGCTGCATGTCCCACTTGAGTGATAATGCTCCTGATTTCGTAAGAGTGCTACTATGCCCCACGAAAAACGTGTTTTGTTTTGTGAGACAGCATTTGGTTTTCAGTAGGAGGTGTTAAAAAATTCACTGCACACACTAATCACTTCAGTGTACAGGTCATCCTCTCCAAGCCAAACAAGTGTCAGCACTCTGTACAGTCATTAGGGAAAGGGAGGGAATTAAAATATCTAATCCTCTCTTGCTGCCCTCAGGTTAAATAAATTCATCTCTCAATATATAATCCTAACCATGCTCTTGAAGGGTTTTTGTGTCAAATCCGATTTTAAAGTGGAGGTTCCTGCATCTTCTGCTTCAAAAAAAGTAGGTTGTGTGCCAGATACTCAGACTGAAACTTCTATGCCTTCCTCAACGCTGTATATTCACTCCTACCACACAGCTAAATGTCACCAAGATTTTAAAAGTAAGAGACAGTAAGAGCATCACAGCAGGTGCTTCAGGTGACTTGTTTCCTTAAAGAGAGCCACTTTGCAGAACCGCACCAGTACAGCTCTGTCCAGTACCAAGGTTGTCTGTGTGTAATTTTTTGCCTTTTAGAAACGGGAGGAGATAAGGCATTCCCTGGCAGCTGATAATCCCAGAGCAGTGCACTGCTCTCACAGCTCTTGAGCTGCAACAGCAGGTCCCAGCCCTTTCACCAGCCTCAGGACAAAAGAGTGTGCGTGCCTGGACTGTGCACCTTTTGCAGTGTTTTCAGGCAAGCTCCTGACCTCCACCCCCGATCTGGTATGTCACCGGTGTGGTAAGTCACTGTTATTTTGCTCTAAACAGCACAGGTTGTGACCATGATGCAGCATGAAATGCCAAGTCTCCAAAAAGCTGACCGGGCATTTCTTCAGGTTATTTCCTGTTTTACCTTTCCTCTAAAAGGTCACCAAGCAAATTATTCCACATAAATCAAAGGGCTAATCTGACAATGAACTGATAGGACACATCAATGTCAGACTTGACAGAAGTATCTAAAAATACATTTGTTCTTACTGGTTGATAGCATTTAAATCCACATCAGCATTGCTAAGAACTTGTCAGAAGATTTGACATTTTTCTGTGGCTGACAGGGATTGAAACCAGCGCAGCTGCATCTCACTGGATTCATGCAGAAAGAAAAGAGCATAAAACACCATGCAGTTTAAAGCCATTTTGGTTGATTCAGAGATGGAGGAGAAATCTTATTGCTCAGTGGGAAACAAAGCCAAAAGCTGTTCTCTAGAGTCAAGCCACTCAGTTCAGCCACATCTACATTGTCAGTTAAGCATGAGGATAAGCTTTTCCTCAGTTCACCTCACTGCCCTCCCCACTCACTCACCCTTATTTATACACAAGAGCATGGCCAGTCACAGATGAGGCCACAATTAGAGTATTTACCAGGGGATGGAAAGGTGTTCAAGCACCCATGCAGCATGTAAACAGAGGTCCAAGCTCCTGTTGGCACACTGGGAAGCCCAGTACGTCAGCAAAAACCCCAAACTCCACCTCCAAGCACAGTGTGAACGCTTTGCACCCAAGTTTAAAGCCAGGCTAAGAGCTAGCAACACAAGCAGAGTGCATTTGGATTGGCTTATACCACATCCATCATGCGAGCCTGCCCTTTGCCTCAGGAAAAGCATCACCCCACATAACAGTAAACATTAAACATTTGTGCAACACCTCACTCCTCTGAAAGGTAAATTTGCTAAACTGCCATATAGAGTCAGGCACTAAGGACTCGCGTCAATATAAGTGCTGCCTTCCAGACATCCACATGCAGATGATTTCATCTTGGGTGGCATCTGTGGAAAGCCAGAGGGGCTTTTGGGCAGGAGGTGGGGGAAACAGGCCTGGCAACATAGAACAACTGGTTTTTGTTAAGTGACTGTTAGGGAACTGAACCAGGCACAGGGAAATGGGTTTTCCCCACACAGAGAGAGGAAGAGGGCAGACAGTGCGCACAGAGGTAAAATGCAGGGGAGAAGGAGAACAAAGTAATGGCAAATCACTGAATAAGATGAACAATGTCATTCCAAAAAACATGGCGGACAGGAGGGAAGACTATTTTCAGTTCTAAATTCCTTTCACTGTCTAAAGCTAAAACGTATCTTAGAAGTTGCAAATTTTGAGGAGACAGAGGTAAACAGGGAAAGGAGGTAAATTATTTCACTTGTTTCCTCCGGATCCTAGCCATGGAGAGGTTGTTGATCTCTTCATCTGTATACACTCTAACCAGACCATGCAAGCTCTGCACAAGCTGTTATTCTGGCCTCCCAGGAAATGTATATTCCCTGTAATGCAGGTGAACCCAACATCGCACTTAAGAGTTTTCCTGGTGCACACTTCCACATAAAATGCATTAATAGGTAAAAAGCTGTTACAAAACCTGTTTGCATTTGAATAATACTGAAAGAAATAAACTCTTAAGTCAGTTACCTAGGTTTCCTTGAAAAATCATCTATAATGATCTTTTGCAAAATATATGAATATAAGAATAAAAGCCAAATTATATACTTTCTCCTTTTTTTTTCCTCGTGGTCTCTCCCTTCATAGAGGGAGCAAGCACCACATAAAATAGCCTATTGGGAAAACCTGAGACAATTGGCAAATCTCCAAACCAGTGTTAACCATAGGAGAATTTGCCTAGAAATGGTTAAACATAGACACCATAGAGAGGGAATCATTACTTCGTAACAAATGAAGTTTGTTTTTACTGAAAGAGCTGTGGCTGAAGTGTATAAATGTTTGACATTCATGTCATATGAAGCCAACTTCCATCTAAATAGTTTGATCATTATTAAATGACATTTGGAATTGCTGCATTAGACTGACTCAACAAAGCAAGCGCCGAGTCTCACAGTAGTGAGACAATAAGCTTCTAAAAGACCTCACTTCACCACATTTAAATACCAGACACATCGCTTTGTTCCCTGCTGGGACCCAAGGGAAAGCCAGAGCATGGATCCCAAGATCCCATCGTTTGAGAATGCAAAATAATTTGTATAATGGATAAACTGAGAAAAGCAATTTGAGCTCAATGTTTATCCAGCTTGAAATTCCTGGGGACTCTGAGTATATTTGAGAAACATTTGCATAAACGATCAAAAAGGAGTAAATATGACAAAACTCTTGCTCACCACCAGACTGTAGGTTAATACATACATACACATATATATAGCGTTAATAAAATATTGGAGGATTTTTGTAGAACGTTTCAATTGTAATGTTACATCTAAACAACTCTGTAAAAAACAAATTGACTAGAAACCTAGTTTCTCTTTGAATTACCATACTACTGCATTACTAAGATTTTTTGAAAACAATAAAAAAAATATTAAAAAAATCCACAACCCCACATTTCTGAGGTAAATGGGTATATTACAGGTTCCAAACAACGCTGGCTTCTGTTCTGCCATTTGTCTAAAAGCTGTAAGTAAAAGGTTTGGAAACACAAAGAATTTAAGGATGCTTAAAAAAATAAGTCTTTAAACTAAACAAAACATAAAACAGGTACCCACCCATCACATGCAATCAGCTTTGTTCCAAGTATTTAAATACTATAAGAAGGCTTTGAAAATCATAGTTCTCTAAAATGAAGGAAATCACCTGTTTCTGATATTACACATCTAAAAGAAAATCACCTATGTTTACCATGGTTCAGAACCCTGTACAATACCATAAAAGGCAACAAATACTTTTCCAAGGTAGTTAAGATCATGCCATCCTGAACTGGGAAAAGTATCAAAATAATCACAAGTCAGAGCCTGGCTCTCTTGGAATTTTAACTTTTTTTCCCCTCCAGTTTCTTGGAGTTGAAAGTGTTCTGACAACAGTCATAGTACAATTCAGAAAAAATGCTTGCAACTGTTTTCATAGTATTCATAGTATATCATTGTCAGTCTTCTAACAATTAGTTTTTATAATGTTTTAAAGTAAATTATATATCATTGTAATTTTTTTAAACTACCTTTGCTACAATTATGGTATGCTGTTATTACAACAAGTTGAAAGTTTATACCAGAATGCAACATATTGCTTAAGTGTCACCCCTTTAAACCATCAGGACCAAAGAAACTATTATTTATGAGTCAGCCAACTTCGGATGAACAGAACTTCAAATGAAGTGTTTTGTAGCCAATGTGCTGAAAATGTAGACTACTTTAATGACTAGTATTAAATGACATGTATTTTTGCAGCCTATTTAAGAATTGACTGCTATGCATTTAATCTCATTTATAGGGCTGATTTTTTTAAAAAATAAAACCACAGAAATAAACCCCCAAAACGATGAAGAAAAAACTGGGGGGGGAGCAATCTATTATATAAAACATTTTTTTTCTATAGACTGACCTAATCATATTATTTTCAAACCGCAGGAATCAGAACAGTTTAGATTACCAAAACAACAGAATCAGACCCATTAAGGAATAAATAGGCATACTGCAGACTTGTTTCTGTTAAATAAGTAGACATTCTCAGCAGCATGCAAAAGTATAAAGCCACCTGCTACTAACCCAGCCTCTCATCCATGGACAGAAAAATCAAGGTAAAAAAGTAACCAAGCATTTTTATTTTTTTTCCAAATACCAGCCTTACAAAACAACTGACTTGAGCTGACTGAATTAGAGAGACAAAAGAAACTACTTCTTTCCCAACAGCAACCCAGTTGGAAAGGTCCTCAACAAGACACCAGACAGTAAGTAAAGTGATATTTCAAGAACAACAATCTCCTTTTCCTCTAGGCTAGGAAAGTGCATTAACCCACATGTCTAAAATTTTCAAGAATTTTCCTTGTGGCACACCCACACTATCTCCTGTTTATACATGAAGAGCACCCAATAAATTAGCCTCTAAGTCTAGCTGTGAATAACTAAGCACATAACAGAAGACGAATCAGCACGTTTTGTTTTAAACACACAAGCTGTCCTCTTTAAATACAGACTCTACCACACAGCAATAGGTCAGAGTCCGACCTTTCAAAATCCTTACAGCTGCTTCTCAGGTCACTACTGACAAAACTCTGTCACACACACACAGAGACCAGCTGGTAAAAGATCTTCAGGGGTTCTCATTTTACCATGCCATGTTTTTCCCCTTTACATTTCATTGAGTTTATTATTCTATAGCTCCTTTCAAATTGCTAAAGTGAAAATATGTCTTGTTTAGGGAGGAATGGTGCCACCAAAAAGCCTACATTTCTTAACTTTCTTTACTCTAAAAATACCTGGGGCTATACCATACTTTAATGTGGAAGAAATTCTAGGTGAAGCTTGCTAAGTTTTATTTCCAAGTCATGTTTCAACTTAGCAAACCCCAACCTTGTGTTTCACAGCAAAATACAGCCCCTAACACCCCCAGACCTGCTTGTAGCCCCAATATTTCAGAATGATGTCCTTCAGAGCAAAGAATGCTGCCCAAAGCACAGCACTTGCAAATTCTGAATTCATTCACAAGATTCTCCCTTCTCACACTCTGGTGACAACAGTACTGTGCTACAATCCAGTACACCACCACATTACTTGTAACTAGTTCAACATTTCTTGTGTGAAGACAGTACACAAAAACTCAGGCAGGGTTTTTAACCACAGCTATGCTTGTCCATGGAATACAATAAACTGTTGTGCTAATTCAAGAGATCCTAAAGCTTATAATTATGTATGTCTGTAGAAATAATAACTCACACCTTTTAATTCTGCTCAGCAGGTAGTGCTAATGTCTCAAAAGCAATTTAATACAATTAAAAAACATATTAAAGTTACCAGTCAGTCAAAAATAATACTCCCTGGCACAATATAAACAACCTGTAACTCTGTCATCTGATAAGCACGACTTCATATGTCCTTTCCATTTCTAATTTATTTCCATGACATTAATGTGCTACATTTCTTTGCAAAACATTGTAGAATCCACACTCTGTACCATTTTACATATTAGCACTTTCAAATGTATCCCATGACAGCTCCTTTTACTACATTCATATGCCTATTTTAAAACCTTTCAGTTACTGATTTCATGCCAGTAATTCTTCTCCCATAACCTAATTAATGTGCCCAGTAAGATCTAGTAGTTACTGTAGACAGTAGCTACTGTACAGCTGCATGAAGCATAAATTCACATTGTTAACTACAATTTTGTATAGTCTTCAAAAACTGAATTACATTAACAATAATGCTGATAAAGCAGAAAACTTTCTCAGAAGTGCACAAGTTCACTAAGAAACAAGGATAATAAGCAGACCAAATGCCACACAAGTAAGAGTACACTGCAGCCGCCGTCATCTCTGCATAGTGCTTCACCAGCCCACAGACAACAAGAGGTAGAATGCACCTACCTGTGTTAACATGCGAAGGTTACCTAGCCATGAGAGGCAGGCTTTGAGGGTACCTTTGAGATCAATGGTGAAATTGAGAAGAATCATCTTCTGGACATCTCTCTCCAACTTCAGAGACCCTAAACATCTACTTTGAACCAGAAGCTTGAATTCAGCAGACCCACCAAAGAGATTCCCTAAGAGTGCTTAGAATAAACAAGAAATAAATAACTAGATAAAATCAGAAATACCCCATAAAAGGAAAAGAAGATCCACTATTGTGAATATTAGAAATTAATTCTAAAATACTCAAAGATAATTTTTCTTCCTTTAAGGGAACCTTTTGACTCTTTCATTCCTTTCCTAATTTGTGCAAGTTATTCCCTGCCCCCCTCCATCCTTTCTGATGGAGGAAAAAAGAAACAAAAATTCCTTCCCTCCTACCCTGCCTTTTTCTGCACTAGCATCTACGGCAATCCCTCTGATGCATAAAGTTACATCACTGCTTTTTAAACAGAATTTCCAAGTTATTTTATTATGTGTATCTGTACCAAAATTAGTGACACATTAAGACTGAAACGTGTTTCAAGTCCTGCATCAGGACTGCAGAATTCTTATTCTACTATCGAGCGGCATTATGAATAACTGTGTCAAATTTATTACCATATTAACATGCCTGTCAAGCTTTTTTCCTTTTTCCTTGTTCGTTAAGACCAACTTGCTGAGACTAGTCAAATTTAAATACCCAAATTCACAAAGCAATCCCCCATAAGTATACTTAATATAATGGAATCTCATCAGTAGATTTTTCTGGAACTACACTCACAGATTTATGTTAGTTCCCACACACAGCTATTGTTTAAAAGATCTTCAAAGGGCCTGTTTTCTAAAACAAGTGCCAATTGTGTTTTCAGTTGCACTCAAACTGCCTGCAATATGGGGCAACCACACTACACAAGAAGAATGCTTTTGTCAACTGCAGTCTGAAGTACTGTAAACAAATTGATATAAAGCACCAGAAGGTTTACACCATAGTGTCAGGATTTCTTCCTCTGACTATGCAACTCTGAATATGCAAGTAAAGCTAACAATATTTTAAAACACAACAGTATCTTATAGCAACAATATAAGAAGTTAACGTACATTATCAGTCTATCTTAAGAGTTTTACACCACTCTTCATTATGCTGGTGATGAAGCTGAGCAGCTTCCTATAAATAGGGAGAACATCCACTAGTGATCTCAGACAAAGTCTGAATTTCCCCTAATCCTCAGTATACTTAAATTAAAAAGTTTCGTTGCAGACTCCTATGAGGTCAGGATTTCCCCTCCTCACTTTTTTCTCATATTGAAGTCTACACTATGGTTGCCCTTGGAAGTGTTAACTTGGTCTCAAGAACAAGGTTTTCACTGAAATAGTTTTATAGCATCTTCTCTAAGTACTTTTGGAATAATCTCAATTTGGGAAATAATCTCAACTTCCAACATGTTTCCCACTCATGACTGTTTCTGCAGAATGCTTATGGGAAGGAGCAGAGGAGAGTGATAAATATGAGAGTTCAGACTGTGGTACCATTCATTATACTTCAGAAGGCACTATGGGAGAACAATGAAAGTGAGACACACATAATAAAGATGAGGCACAGTTAAAAAAACAAGAGTCTGTATCTGATAATCTTTCCCCAAAATGTATGAGGACCCATATCTTTCTCTAACTTCACTGTCAAATAAACTATGAAGATAGCCAAGTGTTCAAGGATTGCATTTATAGAAGAAACAGATAATCATGGCCATTACAGTACACTCCATCTTAATGTAAAAATGCATCCAATTTCTTTTTGATATGTTCAAAAGCATCTTTCCCCATATAGTCCATACGCCCTTCCTCCCATTTTCTCCGTTCATCTTCTGGACTTGGTTCTTCCGGTTTGAAGTGAATAGACAACTCTGAAACAGAATGGGTGACCTGGTTCTGTGGGAAGAAGCAGAACAGTGGGAAAACAGTCATTTGGTTGTTCTCATTTCAGTGCTGTGAAGTTAAACCTTAAATGTCAAACTTCTGCTTTGCACAGTCCCAGTTAAAACAATAAACCAAACAGTATTCAAACATTCATTCTTGTTTTGATAATATGATCTCATTTTCCCATGCTTTTATTACTTGCCATAGCATCTTTGAATACACTAAACATTTATTTTACTTGTCTTAACTCAGACTTTGGCATTCTCAGCAACAAAACAATGAGAATATTACAAATACGGCCTGCTTAGAGTAGAATATCTCCTACAATGAAGTGTAACCATGTATCTGTGCAAATTTTGTCTTCAACAGGCTTTCACATGAACACAAATTCCTAGAATTTTTGGTCATTTGTTTTATCTGATCTCCACCGAGATCAGTGTTATTTAGCAGATGAGGGACACTTTACCCATATAAATTATTTCAAAAGATTGACACTATTCATTATACTGATAACTAGTTCATTTTGAATGATGGTCCAAAATTGTGAATCCTGGTTCAAGATCAAGATATCACAGGTGCAGGAATGCAAGACACATTACTAGTGCTAACTTCAGCCACACAAAAGAAAAACTGTGTCCGTGATTGACCAATGCCAGTAAAACCAGAACATCCCAACAATTACAACAAGTAATAAAGATGAAATATAACAAGGACTAATCAAGGCAGCTATGGAAAACCTGCTTTCAGTACTACTCCAAGAGGTTCCCATGCAAGTAACTCATCTCATGTTATAAACAAAATTGAAATCGACCAGAATGGCCTTCCAGTAAAACCCTCACAAATTCAATACAAAAATGTTTCAGAACAGAACTTAATGTCCAGGAGTCAGTGGCTTAAACTGCCTGAATGCCCTGAAATATCCATCTGCTGATTTGGGGCAGATAAGACACAGGACTTGCGCAAGACCTGCACCTGCCGGCAAGGTAAGGTATTTCAAACAGCAAACATGAGACTATATGCCTAGGAAACTGCATCCTTCCATATGTATCCCTACCTGGGTCCCACTCTACATGACTTTAAACATGAATAAATACTCTGAAGAGCATGGTTGCTCCCTATATATGCAAATATGCTACAATACTTAGTATTTAATTTTCAGGCTCTGTATATACATAACTGCAGTACTTCTTTTCTTTCCTTGGCAAGCCTTACCTACAGCTTTAGATGCCATTAACAGCAAGACAGGAATCATCAGGTTTTTAGAAATGAAGAATTTTAGCTAGGGCTCAAATACCTCTGGCTGCAGGGGAGCTACAGTTACACCTACAGTTTTGTTTCTCAGACTTAAAGTATTTCACCGTAGCGCTTCACAATCATACCAAAGGCCTCATTAGGAAAAAAGGCTGTGTTATGTACCTTACAAGACAAGTCCTTGACACCCTGTCATGCCCATCAATGCCAAGTCTGGCACTGCTGTCACACTGCCCACAGATAAATGCAGTGCAAGATCACAAAGGAAAGCCCAGTAGCTTAGGCTTCATGCCTGACTCACGGTACATTCATTTTCTATGTGCTTGGAAACATCACTTCGGCAGGTAAAAAAAACCCAAAAAACAGAACAAAAAAACCCAGACAGCTTTGCTTGTGTTAGTATTGGAGAGCTAAAATTAACACCATGCATTTATTACTTGGGAGCTAGCATAGGAAAATATACATTTAAAAACTAAAAGTATAACTGATAGAAAGGGATCATACCCCAGTATTGGAAGCAGTTAAGGAATTACATAGTTAGGAGTCAAGAATTTATTTGCACATTACATCATAATTAGTTGACATTTCCCAAAATTATGCTGGCAGCAAAGACATGCATGCAATTATCAACAGGTGTACAACGCAGAAAGCTACATGTACCAGTTCTGAGGTTTCCTGAAACGCAGGATGAAATACAAGTTGTTCTGAAGGTCTGTCAGGCTCAGAGAGATGGACGTTAGAACGGCTTTGTTCAACTTCACATACAGGTTGCTAAAAACACAGCCACTGAGGTTTTATTATAAGAATATTTTTTCATAGTTTCCTTATCATGAGAATTCATACAATACAAATCAGTTTCAGTCTTGGGGTGGGGAAAAACGGGGAAAGGGAGGAAAAGATACAAAACACATTATCACCGAGGGCAAAATTCATCTTGCCCAGCTTTAGCTATCAAAATGGTATTGAATCTAAGCTCCTACTACAATCAATCTAGGATAAGTACCTCCAGAGGGCAGCTCATCTCATCCTAAAATAGGTTCAAGAGTGGCTGTCATTCTTCAGTGACTACAGAAACAGTCTGGAAAGCTAACTTACAGTAGGTGCCTACCATTCACGAGACCAAACTTCAATGAGAAAAATCTTGTTTTAGGTTAACTATAACTCATGACCTTTTTATATGTATAGAATGAGAACAGAACGACTAATTCCATAACAGGTAAAATAGATTGCCCCAAAAATACTGCCCCAAATATTTGCCTTTGCCTGATATCAAAACATAAATGAGTAGACCAACCCCATTCTCAAGTCTCTTCCACAAAAAAACAAAACAATCCCACAAGACTACTGAAGCTAAGCAACAAAAAGTGGAATGACGGTGTTCCTAATTAAGAAGGGAATCAGGCTATTAATTTCTAATTAATATGGCCTTCTGATAAACCAATCCTAGTAATTTAAAAAATAAAAGAAATGTAAATTTTAATGACACTACTTTCAGTGAACATTATGATTGGTTTACCCCAAACAAACATCTTGAAAGTGCGTCTCTATTTGCTTTGAGCATTTCCAATGGAGTCAGATGCATGAGGCACACAAGATAACACATCCTTTGCAAATAATTTATTCTTAAATTATAGAGCTGGAAGGTTTGCAATTTTCCTTCAGCCCCTCCACACTCAGGGTGGAAAAGAAACAAAGGAAGACTACAGTTTTACTTTATGGAGTAACTATAGTCTAAAGGGATGACGCACTGAACATAATAAAAACTGTCTTCATCTTACTAGAGAGTAGTCCACAAGTTACAATAGCAGATGACATTAGAACATTAATTTTATTTTCTTCCATTGTACCTTGCTGTAGCGTAGTTTATCATACAAGACATAATGACTTAGACCTGCAGAAACATTGTGCTATTATGTCCAACTTAACTCCTGCATAAAATAAGGGGAGTCAGTGAAACAGAAACACCCAAATACAAGAAGAGCAACAAAAGAACCAGAAGCCCTACAGTGATCATCAGCGGATTCTTTTAAGACACCCCTTGTTGCCTAAATCCCAGAAATTTGGGGAATAGTTTTCTGAGTCAACACTTCTGGAAAAAAAACCCAGTAATTTCTACATCAGAGTGATAGAAAGGATTCTAGTTATATTAAATATATTAATTCGCAAGAGTATTAATATTCAAAAGATTACTTTGGTAACAGAATCTTTTTATATTTCAATTTATTAAGTACCTAACAAGTTTCAATAAGCAATCTCTTTGTAAAATTCAGTGCAAAATATTTCAACCGCCAGACACATCATGCATGCGTGACTAAAGAAAATTAATACTCTTTAGACTATTTCTGATGCTAGCAAGAAAATTCAATAGCTACAGCTAAATTGAAGAAGATATAATCTCCCAGATCAGAAACATAATTTAAAAAAGTATCTCATTTTAGTATATCATTTTACTTTGTTACTGCATATAGTAATATACAACATACTTACAACTTCAAAAGTGAGTTCCTCAGGTGGACATGCTATGGGATATGTTTCATTTGTGTGCTCTGGAAGCACAGGCATTTGCAGCGAATTGGCCACAGAAGGACTGACCTTTTTCAGTGTAATTTCAACTCCGTTGAAAGTGTGCTAAAAAAAACAAGAATATCTCACCACTGAAATGCAATTTTGCAGGAGATTAATATCTTATTTACAACAGTTTCCTTCCTTACAGGGATCTCAGCATTAAAGGAATAAATTAATAAATGCAAAAAAGTTTGTGATCACAGATTCAGAGCATATTGCAATTTAGATTTTTTGCACTTATGAGTACGCCAGCATCATCAGGAGGTAAACCTAACAGGCATTGCCACCTTCATTTTACCATGGCTGAAATATTTCTTTACTGCACAATTTCTTAAAAATTAAAGCACGTTAAACTATGAGATCAAAAGCTACCCATTCCTTCCTCTGCTTCACAATTTATTATGAGGTTAAACCAAATTCCTGTCTGGGGCTTTGATGGTAATTGTCCAACTGATCTTATGAGACTATGCAATTAGTTCAATGATGGTAATAGTCTAATGTTAAAAAAGCATTAAGAAAATATTTACATATTTATAAAAGTGATCTAAATTGTCATGTCTGGATATAAAATTAAAAATCATACTTCTACTCATTACTTTATGCTGCTGATCTCCAAGAAATCATCTATTTATCAACAGATTTTTTATTCTATTCATGGAAACCATACATTGCTGTACTTCCTCTGAAGAAAAAAAAAAACACACTGTAAGGAGCTCAGTAAGTGCTTGTTGACATACGAGTACTGAATGTAATTAACACTGTCTTTGCAAAGCTGATATTTTTGTTATCACCCTCATAAAACAAGTTATAATGCAGTTCTGAAAAGGTAAATTTTACTATGGTTCAAGCGCTAGTTTGATGGTCTACATCAACTTAGCTTCAAAAAGTCAAAAGTGTTTGTTTCATAGCCAGTTTATCACCTTTTGTGGCTAATTTGTATCATACTTTGTGTTTAATTTGCAGAATCTATACATGTAGATTTCCATACAAACTTTCATCAATTAGGAAGGGGACTGGGGGAAATCTTTTGAAAGCAATAATACTAAAAATCCTTCCTAAACTGCTAGTTTAGATGCTTCTAGAAGCAATCGATGCTACTACCAATCAACAGATACTATGTTTTTTCATGTAATGCCTTCCTCTAGCAAACACAAAATTTTCAGCGTATTCCCACTAACTCCTTGTTAGTTACCTTGCATTCCTCAGATTCTGATTCTTCCATCTTTTGAAGTTTCTCTAACAAAGGCAATATACTGGCACTGTATATATTCCACCAGAGGGCAAGAAATGACAGTTGATGAAAAGATCCAGGGGTGGTGCCATCCTGCATAACTCTTTTTGTTTGGAGGTTATATTTGTAGTTCCAGGGCTTCGTCGCTCCCAAGAAGTGAACAACTTTGGCATCTCTACCAAAACTGTAGAGATTAAACATACAGGTCTGTACATTAAATATATATATATATATTTAGCCAACATAAACTGTTAAAGAAACAGGCTTACTCACACTGGTGAGGTAATTTTGACATTTTGCAACAGCAAATATTAATATTTTTTTCTATCTTATTAGTTTAAGGTATCCCATTCGGAATACATAAAACAAAGGGCTGAATTGCCATTTGCTTCCAGCTGCTGATTCTAGTAGAAAAGCTCATGAAGGAAAATGACAGGCTCATGCAGTACCATTTCCAGTCCTCCTGAATACTCTGTTCACAAACAAATAAATAGCACTTCAAACACCGAATCAACAAAATTGGTTATTACTGATCCCATATTAAAAATTACTAATAAATACATTGTCCTAAGTTCACCTTCCAGTAAGAGTGTTTTGTGCAACTGGAGCAGTAGTTCACGACATCCTAAATCCAACTTGCCTTCTGCCAGAAAAGTTTCTCTAACTGCATTGTCTGGAGACATATAATTACTAGCCCAAATTTTGTTTCACAGAAGAGCCTAAGAAATGGTTTAAAAAAAAAAGATTTTAAAAGTACCCCAACTGTTTCCCATAGAACTGAATGGAAATGAAGGGAACAACTTTCAAAGTAAAGCTGTCAGAACCTAATGCTAAAGTAATCTACATCTTTCCAAACACGAGAAAAGCTTCTTAGAAACAACATAAGAGACAGTGTAGCCAGCTCTGGGACTCTGTGTCCAGATGAAAAACATTCACATTGCATTTAAGCTTCTACTGCATGAGTTTTACAAAACATCATTTGTGACTACTGTAATTTATAATCAACAGAATATAACATTATAATTCTCTCTTATAATAGAATGCGTTTTAACAAACTACAGAGGTTTATAGTCAGTCAGAAGTGTTACTACTTACTGATTGAAAGCAGGAACATAGGTGTATACAGCACTGCTGCTTAAGTTATAGAGGAAAGGTAAGTGTTTGCCAATATCGGCTGTTGCCCAGTTGCTAAAGAAGCTATTCAACAAGCCTTGATCACCACCTAAAGAATATATAAAACAGTATTACCATAATTATGCATACGCTCAAGTTTACGTCAAAATTTCACATCTAAGGATGGAAGTGAGACTGATGTGTTCATGAGACTGCAACTTGGACTTGACAATATGGGCACGTGAACAGGTACAAGTGAGTAATACCTGATCCACTCCGAGGCAAGTTCAGTGTAAATGGAGTCCTACTGTAATATATGAAGAAAGGAGTAGGAAAGGGTTTTGGTCTCCCTCAGAGCAGAAGACTGAAGATCAGCTGTATTTCTCTCTCCTAAACCAGACAGCAAAATTAAAACTTACTGAGCAAGACTCAGACACGATGTCCCTTCACTGCACTTTTCTGGGAAGCACAGTCCACAATAAGTCAATGGGCCTTAAGTACAGTGTGAGAGCCAAAGGTCAGCCCCTTAAATTTTTGTGGGGGGCACAATTACATAAAGCCCAGAAAACTCCTGCATTCCTCCATTCTGCCAGATAGCATGGAATCTATGGAAAAACAGCTCACTGAGAAGGAATCTGTTGTCTTGCATTTCATCCCTTATGCCTTGCCCATTACCGTCAAAGCTGCCATGTTCAGCAGCAAATCGGAGCAGTAGGTTGTAAGTTTTCAAAGAAGGTCGGAACACAAATACACCACTATTAAAGCAGTCAGGCCAGCCAGAATCAGGAGCTGCTGAAAACTCTTCTCGATCAAACAATTCATCAACATTGCAAAGTACCTTACAGACAGTAGGAAAAAAGAAAAATTTTTAGAGCAAATGTCTTCCTAGAACATGAGTAGCTAAATCAGTACAAAGGGAGTAAATTGCTACTTTGGCCAAGTATATAGCTTGCAGATCATAAAAACAGTGGCAATACAAATTATGCTAGGGGTCAGAACCTCTGGTTTTTTATACAATAAAGTAACATAGAATCACAGAATGGTTTGGGTTGGAAGGGACCTTAAAGATCATCCAGTTCCAACCCCCCTGCCATGGGCAGGGACACCTCCCGCTAGACCAGGCTGCTCAAAGCCACATCCAACCTGGCCTTGAACACCTCCACGGATGGGGCATCCACAGGTTCTCTGGGCAACCTGTTCCAGTGTCTCACCACCGTCACAGTAACGAATTTCTGCCGAATATCTAATCTAAATATACACTTTTTCAGTTTAAAACCATTACCCCTCCTCCTATGACTTCTCTCCCTGATAAGGAGTCCCTCCCCATCTTTCCTGCAGGCCCCTTTAGGTACTGGAAGGCCTCAATAAGGTCTCCCTGGAGCCTTCTCTTCTCCAGGCTGAACAACCCCAACTCTCTCAGCCTATCCTCATAGGAGAGGTGCTCCAGCCCCCTGATCATCTTAATGGCCCTCCTCTGGACTCGCTCCAACAGGTCCACGAACTGTGGTTCTCCATGTTTTCTCTGATAAAAGCACAAACCTTGTCAAATCACTTCATGAGCCTCAGTGACCCTCTAGAAGATCTTTTTAAATATTGTAACATACCATACCTCCATTTCAAAATTGGCCTGCCTTCCTGACCAGAAAAACTCTAAATGAAAGTATATGACAGAGATGTATTTTAAACATCTGTCAGAAGCCCATTTGCATAGAGTGTGTTTGTGGTATCTTTTGAGGACACTCCTGAGGCTACTCAAAACAGCATTTATTTCTATGCAGCCAGCAAAACTGTGAGCATTGCCAAAACATGCCAGCTGGAGCTCCTGTGACCTTGTAACTATCAGCAAATCTGGTCACTTCATAGGCCAGTAGGCTACCTGACGAGCAAGTATCCCACATTCAGAGTAGCTCTTTAAGACATACACAAATGTTTCCATGGCTCCCAGTCTACTCACCAAAGTGTCTGCATCCATGAAGACACATTTGCTATAATGAGTAAGAGTCCAACAGTGAAGCTTAGTGAAGGTTACACCTAGTTCTGGCCTCTGCATCAGAGCCAAACGGACTGAGTCAGCACTGTCGAGCGTATCCACTTCAATTACTTCATCAAACACACTACGGAGAACAGACCTACCAGAGCAAGCAGTGGAGAGAAAGAAGGGAATTTAGAGAGGTTCATCAGAGTTCATTTCTGGCATGAAAACAGTGACACACAGCACAACATTTTTATGACAATAACAAAGGCTAGATTGATTGGTTAGAATGAGAAGTCAAAAGTGAAAAGTCCTTGTAAACAGTCTGCTGAAGTGGCAGCTCTCAGGCCATAAACCACCGTCTCTTCCACTACAGGGCCAGCACATCTCAAAAGCAACAGGTGCTGTATGGAGGAGAAACCAACCCTTATTTTAGTTGCTTAATGTCTTAAAGAAACACCAACAGAAATTAAAGCAGCTTTCATCCTGCACAGTTGACTCTAAAGAACAGCACCGTACTGTGTTCCCTGTGAAGTGCACAGGATGTGGCATGCACTGTAAGTACAGTCATTTGCATCTATTACACCCAAGTAAATGCAGCTTCAAAACTCCACCTTTTAAAACAGGCAATATAAACTTGCTCACTACTACAAATCATCTCAAATGAGACTTTTAGGAAGACATCTTTTCTCTATGCCTATCTTTCATGGGAATTTCATAGGTGATACCAAAGCAGGTAATCTTCCTTCAAGATACAAGAAAAAGGTCTTTTAAACACAGCTTATTTATTTACATTACACTATTAACTACGAAGTCCTGGATGTCATACAAACACAGAAAAAGAAAAGCCTGTGCTGATTATCTAGATTTCAGAGTCATTAGCTTTTGCTTGACTGATCTTCAAGGGACAGGAGTTAACTGGGAAAGAATCAGGAGCAGGTACAGATTTTTAGAAGCATAGTTCAGTGATGTACTTTTTTTAAATGCTATCCTTGATTAAAAAAATATACCAAAGGTTTTTCCCTCCACTGAGTGGGCATGAAAAAACTGATGGACTTACTATCTACCCACATGTCAAATGTATACAGTCTTCCCTCAAGAAGGCTACAGCATTCTGACAAAATCCATGCTTTAAAAAACCTGTAAAAACAGACTTCTGTACATCTAATCAGAGCAAAAATGGGAAAAGATGTTTTTTGAGCCAGACGCATTGCAAATACTTTCACATGGCGTACAGAAATCAGGAGCTTGCACACTTCTTAAGCCATAGCAGAACTAAGTTTAAGTAGCTACAGCATGTCATGTTCCTTTTAATAAGCAACACAGTCATCCAAATAACAAGGCTTGAATTCAACAGATCTAATGAGATTTCTGTACGTGCAATTTCATAGTGCCTATAGAATCACAACCCAAACTGGAAAGTGATTAAAAAAAAAAAGAAGCCAAAATAAATTAATTTCTCATCATGATAGCCATGCACCAATATTTTAAGAAGATTAGACATCTGAAACTGAGCCCCTAAGGTTTTTGGAGAGTTCTGATGTCACAGGTGGTTATGTATTTTGCTCTTTCTAAAAGAGAAACACTTGGGGAAAAAAAGACAGTAGTGCCTTTATTTCAGCTCAACAGCAAGACACTAAGCCCTTGGTCCCCAAACTTTCATCTTATGTTCCCAATTATGAGCTTAAGACAACCTCCAGCCACAAGATCTGTTTCTGCAAGTGAATTCTTATTAGGCTTACGATCTTATCATGGATGTTATTTGGGACTCCTCTCAGAAATCGCTGGCCAAGGGGGAACTGCTCGACATAATGCTATGAAATCCACAGGAAGCCTATTAAAATCTTTCATGCTGTTGTTTATTTTTCCACATTATCAACCTCCAAAAATACATGAATCCTTACCTCATCCCACTGGAAACCTCTGGTGTAATTAGTACTGCCAATTTTCTAGATGTCGTATGGTTCCTCAATGACTGTCCGAGAACCAAAGCGCCTTGACAGTACACATCATTGGTAGCAAGGGTCACAAAGGCTTGATCCGTTACTGTGAGCAAATATTCAGAAGAGTCACTTTACAGCTTTAACATAAGCTCTTTTGGCAGGTTCCTACAATCTCCCTCCTCCAGCTAACCAACAGGCTGCAGCTTATAACAACCTGCAGTTCCTGTGATAAGCTCTTTTCTTTCCCAAACTCCCCCACAAGACAAAACTGAATAGAAAATCCAGTGAACAAGACTGCAGAATGTATATTTCTGAGCTTTGTTGGTTTTTGTCCACCTGATTTACATAACAGGTATGAAGTTTTACGACTAGCCATAAACAAGTAATTCCCCAATTTTATTGCCAAAACATAATAAAAAAAAAATCTGTAAATATTTAGATTTTGCATTTAACTAACATAGTATAATACGAGCCATAAGCAATATGTTCCTGTTTATACAGGGCCAAAAGCTAAGGGAAAAAACAGGAAGTTTAAGTACTAGCCAGAAATATCCTTCTTTCAATAACCTCACTGAATCAACCCAACAGGCACTATTCTTTGCTCTGTCCTCTTTGTACGGGAGTAACTGATGCTGGCTGAACAAATGCAGAGAAATTGCTACTGAGATTGGTACCCCTCCCAGAAGCTAAGGATCCCTACCTCAAGTAACTTCAAGGAAATTAGGAGTGTTCCTCATTGTCAAGAAACACACAGGGAAAAAAATTACAATAAAAAAGAAAGCAAGCTACACTCCTGCACGTAGCAGACATAATGTATTTTGTAGAGGTACCAGGCCTGTGGCAGTATCGCCAGGGGCTGCTTCTTCAGCTCTGCTCTCTGACAGAACCATCATTATTGGGTGGAGAGTCAGAACCTACGATTCAGCAAGGTGAGCAGCATCCTCAGACTAGAGGGAAGACCTCAGCTTTCTAGGCTGCAAAATTAACCAGAACAAGATAAGCAGGTCACATAGATGAGGGGAATTCCACTGAGCTCTACAGAGCTTCAATAAATATTTGTGTTGAACTACTTGTTTAAAACCACCATCATCTTAAGGAACAAGCAATTATGTTAAATAAATTAAAACAACTAAAAAATAGCAACAACAAAAACACCCTGTCATACAGTTTCCAGGCTCTGTGAGAGACACTAGGAAAGAATCTCACAGAACTAGTTGTCGAGAACCCAACAAATGACCTCATGGCTGCCTCAGTCAGAGGCTGCCAAAATGAACAAGTTCAAACCTCTAACCTAACACCAAGGTATGTAATGAAGTATGGTTGGTGCCAGTGACAAGCTCTCAGGTACTAAGTATTTTCCTTTTTTGTGTCCTCCAAATCTAGAGCAAAGCACAGACCCACTGGTGTGCTGTCTTCTTCCCCCCTTTTTGCTCTACCTCCCACTCATCTCCAGATGGACCTGAATTCGAATCAATCACACACACCTTATGTTTGCTGACATTGCAACAGATCCCTGCACCTCAGGAGAATCCTGTTACCCAGTAGTGTTAAACTGAATCATCCATCCAAACTTAAAATAGTTTGCAGATCCCTCAGCTAAGCAAACTCCAATAACATTTTTAATCTCAATTTCCAGAAGAAGCAAATGAAAAAAGGAGCTTTCAAAACTCCTGTTATCGTAACAGCTCGAGCAAGTTATGGGTGTTCCAGAACACAATGAATAAGGAGTTGCTTACATGGAGTGGTTTAAAAGGACAGTTGTGCAAGTGAACTGCTCCTACTGCAATTCTCAAAAAGGTTAAACTAATAAATATAAGCATACATAAAAAAACACCCACAAAAAAATCACAAAAAAATGCTGAGGGCTACTTTAGCAATAAAATTATTCTCAAAAGACACAAAGAGTCAGCAAAGAAAAGCACTTTTGTGTTAGGCAACAGGCATCTTAAGCCAAATAAAGGTAATAAAACAACTACTGAGAGGAACGTGGGGGGTAGGTTAATAAAAAAAAGCAAACTGAAATGAGTGGGAGTTTAAATCTTAAAATAGTGTTTTAAATAACAACCACAAAACTGAACACATAATCTTCTTATTGCTTCTGCAAATTCTTTTAGCTAGAGAAGCTGAATCTCTACAGAAGCAATACATCTGAAAATACAGAAGCTACTCATCAAATAGTTCAGCAAGTTGGTATAGCAAATTACCACATCCTACATAGGCTTTCATGACCTGTACCTCTTGGGCTGAAGTTGTGGTCAGAACCACAAGGAAGCAAACTGCCAAACAAATACAGCTTCTAAGAAACTCTTGCTAATACCTCACAAAGAAAAGAAGCCTGTAAGTCTCTCTTGAGAATCACACGTGGGATACATATTATGACCTTCATAACAGAGTGAATCGTTACAGAGGTAGCTAAATAGATAATCAAATATCGACTGAAGCCATACAACATTAAAATATTTCCAGTGTAAAGCCAGAAGCATGTCCTAGCTATTTTAATGGAGCATCACTAATCCATTAAGGATCCATATGGGGGTTAAAAACAAAAGATTTTACCATTACCTGTTCTCTCATCTAATCACTGTTTTCAAGGACAAAGTGTTATTTGACTTGCCTCGTTTATAATGTTCTTTGGAACTCTGTCCCTATAAATAAGTGTTTTGTTTTTTTTTTTTATAACTGAAAACTAAGAATCAGATTTTCATATAAACTCGTGAAAGTAAATCGTTTACCCGAGAATTCCCATTTAAATGAAATCAAGGACAATGCTGTACTAAATCTAATGTACACAGGGTTTCACTCACTGACTTTAAGTTGCAAGAGATTTGATTTCTTACATTTGAAAGCCAAAGGTGTTTAAAATTCATTGCAACTGGATTTTTTATTTAAGTGTCAAGTGCACCATTATGCAGAACTTCCAATTCTTTGTGCTGAACGACAACAGGAAAACACCTAGAGTGAACAGTATTAAGTTTCCAAGCAAATTGTTTTCAAAGTGTCGAACCCTATGGCTCATACCATTGATTCTCAGTGAATTACGAGAAAAGTAAGTGTATGATTATAATCATATTAAAACCATGTTGTATAAATTTATATATCAGCTTATTTGTCTTGTCTGGATTACCACACAGCAGGTGAAGATGCAAATTTAGAAATCATTATCATCAGCAGTGGCTTCTCAGTTTTAATACCGAACAATAGTTTCTCAGAACAAACCAAGGATTTTCAAGCAAGTAACTTTGGTGAGTCATTTTAGAGCCCGCTCTGCAGCTACAGATAGCAACACAGAAAAGACAGCAAAAGTAATGTGAATCACCACAGTCCATGTGATTTTATGTGAAACTTGTTACAGGTGGGTTTTTTTAGCCAAGATCACCAACTTCTTACACTGATTACTCGTAGTAGTAGTACCTCTGCCACTGCCAGAGGCAGAATTCTTCAACAGGCCTGAAAAACAATTATAGGGCACCAGCAAGCAGACAGGGTGGTGCTCACTTTGATGTTCAAAGAAAAAAAGAGAGAGGGAATGAACAAACACCAGGTATCCACTGAGAACCAGGAGTGACTCGTAATAACAAGCACTGGATGAATCACATGCACCTGCCAGCTTCATGACAAGTTTAAGTACAGTCTTTTTTCCTCCATGATCCACTAAACATAGCTTTTTATAAACATATTTCAGTCTTTCTTCTGATAGACAGAAAAAGGATACATGTGCTCTACCTGTGGCTTCTAGAGTAACAACTCAAATTTACCATGTTGTCCACTCCCAAATTGCAGTAGGAGACCAGAGACTCACATGCTACAACTTTCCTACAAGCATATTCTAAACAACACATTGACATTTTATGCATAAAATTAAGAGTTGATAAATCAGTAGCTAAAAGCTTCTAACAGCCTGGTTAGGTCCCCAGTATGTACTACCATTCATAATAACTAACCTTCTACAATTGCTTTCTTAAATTCCTCCCTGGTACCATCTGTTGCTCTTTTGTCACCTCCCCCCTTTACTTCAGACACAATCTGCAGGACAAACAGGCTGCAGTCTGGACTTGTGCCCGCTGAGCCCAAAGCACCTTTCTGAAATCCCAGGCGACAATGACATAACACAGCCCCAACTCAACATCACGTTTTCTAACGACAGTTTTGTTGCACGCCCTCCCACACACAGGTCTCCATGCATCCTCCCCCAGAAGCATGTCTCAGTGAAGATGTGTTAGACTACTGCAAAGATAAAGAAAGACACCAGCCTTCTCCCTTCTCTGACCCAACACAACCGTATCAGTAGCACTTGGAACAGAAAGCTCCGTTCCAGCTGCCACCCACAACCTTAAATGCAGTCAAGAAGTATTTTGGTGTAAGTAGATAAAATTAATAATGATGTCAGATAACAACCTATGTCAGACCACCATCAGCAATTAATATTCTTGCCCTAGTAAACAAACGACAGCTAGCAATTTTAATTCCCATGCTTCTTCGGTCTGGGTCCAATAGTAGAAACATTTACATTATTCATGAGGATGGCACAAACAACACCTTTACACAAGCCTCTTTATCACAGAATACAAATTGACATTTGATGGCATGCAGTATTTCTCTTGGTCTAACGAAGGTTGGGGTTTTTTTTGGCCTGATCCAAAACCAGATTCTCTCTTACCCTTTATTAAAACAATACTGAATTTTAGTAGACAGGATTACAACTGTTACCTTGGAGGCTACAGAAAGAGGACTTGTTTCTCATTTTGTGTAGCTTTGACTACACATCTTTCAGTTAAGAACAGTTTCATTCTGCTTTAAGACCCTATGATTTTGTTATTCAACAGATAGTTGAATGACTTCGTGAAAAATCAAATGCAACAATATTATAATATGCAAATAAGCATGATGCATAGCACCCAAAGCTGGTCCCAAAATAGTAACATACTGATTTGAAAAACATGAGTTATAGTTGCTTAAGCAATCCAAAGACAGCACAGAGGACTTGATACATTGTGAGATGTTTCCAGTCCTTCCACGAAAAAAAAAAAAACAAACCACAAAAAAGCCCCCACGATCCTCTAATCTTCTAGTCTGCAGACTCCCTTTCTGCATCTTCCCCCAGCAGCGAGGTGCCACACACATGAATTCAAACTCGGGATCCACCAGGCCGAACACCCAAGCTAGGTACATCTGCGACAGCCTCCCAATGGTTCCGCAAACCCAACCTCGGCGGGGCGGGGGGCTGCCACCCAACTTTTCTCCTCAGTTTTAAGAGCACATTCAAGAAAGAAAATAGCACCTGCAGCCAGCCTGTGCAGTGTGCCCTAAACCAGTCCCTCATGGCTTTACGGATAACTTTGAACAAACGACTACTGCTTTGCTCAAAGGGCACGCCAGACAGGTTTCTCTCGGGTTTCTCTGATTCTGCCTGCGGCTGAGGGAGCCCCCCCAGCCCGTCGCCCACCACGGGAGCGCAGAGGCCCGGCTAGGCCACAACGATCTGTACGTGCAAGCACAATGCATAAACGAGTTTAGCTCTTTCACCCCACCGCCCAGACGGTTTAAATCCTAATCTGAGACTGCTAATTACAGTACGCTCTTGTAGATAAGGAAGCGGCGGGAGACCCTCGGCCCGCACCGGGGTGCGAGGAGGCAGAAGGCCCCGGGGATGGGGGACGGGGGAAGGAGAGCCGGCCCCCTCAGCCCTGCGCCCCCCCAGCCCTGTCGCCCCCACCGGCGGTCGCACACAACCCCGGCGAGGTTCGGCCACCGGCCCGGGCAAGCCCTCGGGGCAGAGCCCGGCGGGCGGCGCGGCGGTACTCACCGGACATCCTGCGGCCGGCGGGGGCCAGCCGGGCAGCGGCAGGGGCACGGCCCGCGGCGCCCACCTCTGCCGCCGCCGCCGCCGCCTCACCTGCTTCGCGGCGGGCGCGGCAAATCGCGAAATGGGATTAGCCTCTTTCCTGCTGAAGGCAGNACCCTCCTCTGGCCCCCTGCCCCGCCGCGCCGCCGCCGCAGCGCCCTGCCCCCGAGGCAGGGCAGAGCCCGGAGCTCAGCCCCGACAGCCGCCGCCTGACACGACCCTCGCACCTGCCCGCTGCTCCCTGCCCGCCCGGTGCCCCCCCGCCGCCTCCTGTGGCGGCGCGGCCCTCCCGACCCATTGGCCGCCGCGCGGCAGCGCCCACTCCGCCCTACCGCAGGCGTCCTGTCATGGCGGGGTTGGGGGGCCTCCCCTCCCCTTCCCCTTCCTTCCCTTCCCCTTCCTTCCCTTCCCCTTCCCCTTCCCCTTCCCCTTCGCGCTGCTCTCGGGGCTGTGGGACCCGCAGAGAGCCTCCCCCTCAGGCTCCCTCAGAGCCTCCCCTGGGGGGCGCCGGGGAAGGAGAAGAGCCCCCTCTGTAGGGTGCAGCCCTTTGAGGGGAACGCCGATGTCTTTGGTGGTAAAGATTGCAGAGGTTGGGGGGAAAAAAACGGGTCTTAGAGCGGAGTGGAGCGTGGCTGAGGGTAGCCCAGGTCGGCGGGGGTCACCCTGAGTTGAGGGGGTCTGCCCCTTCACCGCTCTGGAGCCATCGTAACCCCTGCGGGTACACACAGTCTGGTAACTTGGCACCCAGGTAAAGAAATAAATGCCATCAGGGAGCCTGTGCTATCCAGAGGGCCATATATATTTTCACAAATACGTATAAGAATGCACGTACATTCGCACAGCGTGTGTTCGCAGTACCTGGGAAGTGAGGCAGCCCTTACCTGTCATTCAGCCGCCCAGTGTCCCTGCAAGCTGGTTTTAGGCTGGCGCGGTTCAGCCGAGGCATTTCTGCATCAAACTGTTCTGTGAACGTCACTAACTGCTCGGCAGAGGACAACAATTTAAGGCAGTGTGCCACCAAAGGAAATGCACACACCGCTTCAACTATTTGAACCTTTATTTCCGACAGTCTGCAAGCAGTCAGGGTTGCCGCTCCAAGCTGCGGCGTTTGTGCTCCCACACGCTGGGGGTATCCTAAAGGTCCACTGGAGAAGAGGATGTCATTGCTCTGGTAGTGGCAAGGTGTTTAAGGAAGGAAGGACATAAATGCATAGGAAATCCAGCTTTACTTATCCTGAAGAAACAGAATTCTCGGGATATGTGTTCATCATCTGCTTATACAGATGGGTCAACTAAACAATATGCTTATGAGTAGCAAGATCGCTCTTGTAGATTATTTTACTGGCAGATCCATTTCAGTTGGGGGACTTTATAATCAACAAAAGTATTTTCCTGTTATAAAAGCGATGTCTACATTTAGATGATTTTCTGTTTTACTTGTGTGCCAGCAACTTTTTTACAGTATAGAATAGATTTTAAATGTCAGATACAAATACAAATACAAGCTAGAGTTCTGGTGGTCTAACAGCCAGTTTATCTTCCTTCCTTCCCCTCCAGATTTAAATACGTTAGAGCTTCCCTACATAACCCCCCAATTATCTGAATGAATAATAATAATAATAATAATATCATAATCATAATCATATTAGTAAAAAGGAAAAATAACACTGAGAAGTGCCTGCACACCAGTATATTGGTCGTATGTTGATGTTATTAGACCAAAGAGTTTCAGAGGGTTAACCACTTTGGTGAGTGGGGTTTACCAATTCAGGTTCATGGGTTTTGCTCAGATTCTTCATAATATAATCTGCTTTTTGACTAATAATATTAACACAAGTAAGAAAATCCTTTGAGAATACTATGAACAAATTTAAATATATTGTAATAATATTTCAAAAGCAAAAAAGGTAATAACGCACATAGATCTTTCTCTGGACACTGCTTCGGAAAAAAAAAAGAGATTCTTATGCTGTTTTCTTTTTTTCCCTGAAGTCTTTAATTTGAAGCATTTCATTCTCTTCCTTACTGGGACATGGACTAATTTGTATATAAAAGGTATCATCTGGCATATGTCCCAGAAAGTAACAAACAAACCAAACAAAACTCAGATCATCTTAGATAAAACACAGTATGTGTTTATTGAAAATTTTCAAGAGAAAGAAGCAAAATGTATATTTTCATTGTTAAACAAACAACTGAAGTGGTAACCACAAAAGACTTTAACATTTCATTAATCAAAACTTTATGTCTACCTGGCAAAATATATATCAATCTGTTTTAACCATTAACATAGGAAACTTAGAGTTTTTAAAGAAATATCAAGTGTCCTTGGAAAACAATTTAAAAATAGGTTGTCATTCATAAGTTGAAAGCGGTAGCCACAAAGGTGCTTGTTCGTTTGTGTGCCGTCAAGATGTTTGTGTATTTAAACTGATGTACGTTATCATTTCTTACTTTCAGGATCAAAGTAAAGATTATTGTAAACTCCTCAGCAACTCATATATATCTATTTCAAATATAACGTTGATAGAACAGTATTTTATTTTATGAAAAGAGTACTTTTTCAGATGATGTCTCTCTCAACAATTTAATAAACACAAAATCATGTTTACCTCCATCTACATGGAATTTCAGTAAGAAAAAGCATGCTTCACATATAAGATGAAGATAAAAACACACAGATTTCCTCTATGCTTTAAAGAGTTAGCTAAAATGTCTGTATTGCGAATTATGTCAGTAAACTACTAGTTTTGCCAGCTTTCATTTGCATTTCATTCATTTGCTAGTATTTCGATTCAGTTAGCTAAATGAAGGCAGAGAGACTGGAAAAGCATTAGGTTTTGTTGATAGATTTGTCTACATAAGGACATTTGTTAACACAGCAAGGTTCATCAGGAACAAGGGAAAAAGATAAAACAGCCTTCCTAGCAAAACGGTATCAACCATACCTCCGCATATATATGAAGTTGAAAAGTTGGTGTGACATAGATTTGATAGAACAAAGTGTCACAGACGTTTATTCTGAAAACTTTGTGCCTATTTTCCCTTTACAAAAGTTATGAATAATATGCTTCTTAATAAAAAACCACAACATCCTGCTAGATTAATGCCTTTAAAGGCTCCTAGAGCAGGACCTAAGTTTTCAAGAGAAACAAAATTTATGTCAAATTCCAGTTCCTGAGAAGAGCTAAACATGATTTCAGTAATAAATAAATAAATAAATAAATTCAGGATGTGTTCCTCTTATTTTTATTTTTTTTAAACAGTGGTTCGTCAATGTACATATTCTTTTCATGATGTATTTTAAAACGAAGAAGGAATTTTTCATCTATAGCTCCTTTCACTTGGCTAGAATTCAGACATAAATACAAAGTAAAGGCATTAAAATTTTTAATCCTTTATACAGCTTCAAGTTTTCCTTAAACATTATAGACAACATAGAAATACACTAAAGAAACCCAACATATATGAATGGAAACAGCAAGTTCCTTATTCCTATTCTATCAGGATTAAGTATTTTGTCTAATTTTGGAAAAAGGAAAAAAAAATGTTTGGTGACTCAAATGCTGACAAACCAAAATCTTTCAATTTTTAGCTTATATCAAACTTGATTTCTTTGTTGTTTAAAATAACTTCTGAATCAAAATGCGTATCCGACCTTTATGAATGCAGGTTGGATAGTTCAATACCATCCCTGGACGTTTTAAGCCCATCTTTGATGACATAAAGCTCAAGGTGCGAGACCAACGTCGGGTAAAAGAGAGTAGCTTTGCAATGTCTCAACAAAACGTTCATTGGAGGAAGATTTTCTTTTGTCAGAATGATAAAGTAGAAAAAAAAAATGTTGTTAGATCTGTGGGCTGAATGTCACCGACCAAAGGAGCCTGTGATCCGAGGGCAACTCTTCTTTCAGAGGCTTACACTGTAGCCCCACCTGAAAAATGAAGATTGATCATTCAGCATTTCCACCACGGATGCCCTTTGCCAGCTCTTCTGGGCTTTTTTTGCTCCTTTTGAGGCAGCAGGTGGGAACCTCGTATCCCCAGAGACGTAGGGACGGCCTTCCCTCTGTGTCTCACTCCCCATTTCCCGAGGGCCGCAGGGTCACTCACCTGATGCTTTAGTTACACCCCGGCCATAGAAACATACAAAAATAAGTGCCTGTCTGTCGCACCCTGAGGGCACAAACAGCCCTCACGGCCCTGACCGGCCTCCCCTGGGGTGTCCCGGGGCTGGATCTCCCCTGTGTAACCCTGCCCAAGCCTCCCCTCAGCGCCCCGCTGGCAGCAGCAGCCCCCCGGGCCTGCGATGGCAGCCCCAGGCTGAGGCTTTCTGAAGCACCAGGGGACCCCAGATCTCTCAGAAATGCCTGTGAAGCTTCTCCACACACCTTCTACGTTTCGCTCATGTCTTTGTCTTAGTCGTTAGTCCCATTATGGAACAAATAACATGAATTAGAGGTTTAAATTGGCATGTGTGGTAGCTAAGGGCCAGGGCCGGGATGTTCCAAAGGCTGATGGCAGCAGCAGGGGAGGCTGGGCCATCATCTCCCTGGTGGCAGGCACGCGCAGGGGGGCAACTGGCCCACCCAAGGCCAAGCCAGGAAGGAAACCCAGCCAGTCATCCAGGCTCATGGCTGGGACAGGCATGCAGGGACGTGGCAGGAGGCCCACCCGGGCCAGAGCTATGGGGATCCTGGCCAGAAGATACATGGGGATGCCCCAGGCAAGGCTGATCTGGGCCACGCAGACTGGTTTCCACACAGGGCCATGACAGTCAGTCACCTCTGTGGTGGCAGAGACCTCATGTCATGTAATTTCCTACATAAAGTGATGTGCATCCATCTTCTGGGCATGTTATGGCTTCCTATACTTGTCCTTGATGAAGAACTTTAATTACCAGTATCTCTTACAGACCAGCAAGGTTGTTTAGGACGAAAGTTTCAGATGCCCTCATCCCTGACCTATTTCTGCCCCCACTGAAATTGTTTGTAAAATTTCCATCTGCTGCAGCGCTAAAGCAACTCAGAAAGCTGGAAACCAATTTGGTCTTACCATGTGGTTTGAAGCAAAGTTTCTTGTTTTTATAAGCAGAGTAGGCTGCTATCGATCCAACAACTAATATTACAAAGGCAGAAATTATAGGCGATGTAACTCCAGCTATTAATCCTGAGTCTGTGGAAAAAGAGATTATTTTCAGAGGCACTGAAATGGTTTGACTTAAGCATATTGTCTACTAATGTGTGCTTTTGCCAAACTATGAGAATTGTTTGGTGAAACATTGGAAATTCAGTAAACAGAATTAAGCAGAAGACTACAAATTATGTTACTTTACAGCTGGTGTGAAAACAGTGTCTTAAATCCTAATTTACTAAATGTACTACTTTTATAAGGCTAACATTTTCTTACTATTTTATCATGACTGGAAACAAATTATAGAATAAATTTACTATACCTGTGTTTCCTCCATGATTGAAGTGATGCTCCTCTTCTCCTGGAATAGAGGGTGAATTTGCATCAAGAAATGTTTTTCATCTTATTTTGAGAACCAGGTCTCTACTTAGCACAGTGTGTTTTCATACAGGAGGTGAAAGGGGGAGGCTCAGCAGGACTGTGAGAGAGGATCTCCCCTTCCAGTCCTGACTGACGGCTGCGCTGGCCGGAGGAATAACTGTCCATCCTCCTGACACTTCGTTTTTGGAAAAGAGTATTATCTTCTAAAAAAAGGATAATGCTTAGCAGTCAAGCTGATTTCACAGCAGGTGGGAGGCCAGTGTACTCTGGCTATTCTCTACTGCCAGACAATCAGATGATTTATCAATGATTTAAGTCAAGATCATAGGCCCGGTGCATTTACTTTCAGTTCTCAGCAGAAGCCCCTTGCTTTGGGACTGTTCTAGCTAAATTCAAAGGGATTAATCCTGCAAGGTTCTGGTGTATGCCAGAACGCTACAGAATGTTTAGGAATATGTTTCAAGTTTGAGCTTCAGGCTCAAAGCCATGGTTTGTGGAGAAGGATAACTAATCTAAATAAAAATAGCAGGGTCTTGTCCTATCCCTTCAGTGACAAACAGATTACTGCTAAAGCAAAATCAGCCAGCTCTGACTTAGAAGTATTAGGAAGAAGCTGCAAGGAGAATTGGCAAATACTACCTGCTATGTGCGGTGGTAAAGGCTTCCCATCAAGGAGATCTGAATCATCAAAACCTCCTGCAAGATAAAGATTAGGATTTCTGTTTCAAAATTATCTGATCAATGGTAATGCCTTCAGCTCCGTTGTCCAGTCTTTTTATAATGTACTGGAGAGGGGTGAGGAGCCTTCAAAATCCCAGCGTCGACATGGTGGATGGATCAGGTATCTTGCACCGAATGGTCACCTATTCAAATTCACCTGGAAGCTGGAGTACTAAAACTTTTGGGGTCTACCTGTTCTGCATATGTATTGGCACCTGTGGGATATGTGGGCTTGGGCTCTCAGTAGCACAAATCCTTATATAATATGGCCATCTGAAATCCCAGCGGTTACTGGAACAGGAAGTCAGTGCGTCCTTTCCAGGAAAGATTCCAGAAGGACTCCAGAAGGACCTGTCCACGGCTTACCACTACAATCATATCAGAAGTAAGTATGGGATACATGGTGGTAGCTGGGATAGATGTGCCACTTCCACTTTATTTAAGCGGGTATCTGGGAGCACGCTCAAAAGCAATACAGGCTTACATCATCTCCCCAGTCCCACCTTTTGTATGCCCCAGGGCCATCTCAGATGCACCTTTCATTATGAATTTGAACATAGGCACCTGGGAAAAAATAATCCAGGAGTGCAGGACAGGCTGGGATCTACCTGGCTGGGGAGCAGCTCTGTGGAAAGGGACCTGGGGTTCCTAGTGGACAACAAGCTCAATAGGAGTGAACAGTGTGCTGCTGCGGCAAAGAAAGACAACAGGATGCTGGGTTGCATCAACAAGGGCATCACCAGCAGAGATAAAGAAGTCATTATCCCACTCTACTCAGTGCTTATCAGGCCACACCTGGAATATTGTGTTCAGTTTTGGTCCCGCCATACAAAAAATATGTGGGTAGGCTGGAGAGTGTCCAGCGAAGGGCCACCAAGATGGTCAAAGGACTGGGAAGCCTGCCATACGAGGAAAAGCTGAAAGAATTGGGTCTGTTCAGCCTTGAGAAAAGAAGGCTTAAGGGAAACCTTATCACCATGTTCCAGTGTTTAAAGGGTGGCTACAAAGATAACAGAGATTCCCTTTTTACAGGGAGTCACATGGACTCCTGGGAAGATTCTGACTGGACACAAGAGGAAAAATTTTCACAATGAGAACAATCAGCCATTGGAATAATGTCCCCAGGAAAGCAACGGATTCCCCATCACTGGACACTTTTAAGATTCAGCTGGACAGGGTGCTGGGTCATCTTGTCTAGACCGTGCTTTTGCCAAGAAAGGTTGGACCTGATGATCCTTGAGGTCCCTTCCAACCTGGGATTCTATGATTCTGTAATAGGTTTATCCATGCCCTGTGGCTAGATGTCAAATTTGAGCCTTAGCATGATTCAGTATATACATACCCAAAATGAAAAGGCAAACAAGGTAAGTGTTAGTCTCATTCCATGTAGGAGTCAACATCCCACATTTTGGGCAGACAGAAAAACTTTATGGTACCAACACTAAAACTCAGAAAATCTTTCCAAACACTGGGTCAGGAACAGTGGTTACAAAAGGGAGATGGAGGGAACGGATGATAAAAACTATTAATAAAGAAATAAGAGAGTAAAGTATTCAAAATATCTGCTCTGAACTGCTCATAGTGCTAGAGTTTATTAGGAGAAAATACTCTTACCAGAATTACTATAGCTTCCTGGTCGTGGTGGAAGAGGTGGGTATAAAGGTTTTCTTGAGATGTCACCTATAGATAATTAATATTGTTAGATGGTCAGACAGGCAAAACTGAGAGCTGTAAATAAAAAGTATGATAACCTGAGATTTTATACCTATTTCTAATATGTCTTCCGGTGAATTAAGAAAAGGACCTTGTCACTATTTTAAAAGTCTCAAGCACTATATCAACAAATAGCTATCTACCTCAACTAATTAGAAAATGAAAAGGGAATACTTTCAAAATTAAAATAGAGAAGAATTTACAAAAATGTCGAAGGAAGTTATTTCATATATTTCTGGCAAGTGCTAACATTTTTTAATGCTGACCGCTGGGAAGCACAGTGTGTTACTGTAGGTGTCAGTGGTGCACCTATACAGAGCCAACAGAGAAGCTGGTGTTCTGGGCTGGGCAGGAGACAAAAGGTTATCTCTGTGTCATCAGCAGGTATTAATAAGATCTGCAGATTAGTTTCATCTAACAGATGCTGAATTTATCTAATGCACGATGAATTTTCGACTCTTGAACAGTGCAAAATGAACTCAGACTTCAGCTTTATTGTTTAGGACTTTGTGCTGGTATTGGGCCTTAATTTTTGCCAAAGTATTAGGAAGAGGTGCATTGGATAGAACAGGAGACCTGATGACTAATAGCAGTTTCCAAACTGCACGTACAGTGCTGGAGACGCAAGAGTTGAATCAGTTCAAAACCTGCCAAAGTAAACGCCCAGGGCTGTTGCTCTGCATGTGTAGATTACATTCCCTCTTGCCAGCCTTTCTCTAACCAGTTCAGTTGCATACTTAACTGTTCTTATGGCCAGACAGTGAGTTTAGCTCTGAATAAATCGAAGTTAGGCCACAGAAATAAAGAACAGTTTCCCTCCCTCTCCTTAAATCTTTCTTTTACCTTCCATACATGCCAGATGCCCTTTTATCATGTTTTCTTCTTGCCTAGCTAAATACAATGCTTCTGTTTGTGAGTAACACTTAGGTTCTGATTCAGCAAATTATTTAGATATATGCTTAACTTCAGGCAAGTTTAACCTACTGCAGTCAATGGATTTTAGGTAGAGTCTTAAAGCTTTGCTGAATCAGACTTTGCCTAATTAATTCTATTCAGTAGAAGAAGAGACTTTTTCTGTTCCAGATCTCTGTGTAACGAACTAAGACTCACCATGGCACAATAGCAGAAAACTAACGGTCCCATCATTAATTTCTATTATGATACTGAACTTATTCAGTCTTCTCTAAGTATAAGAAGATGTATTCTATGCCATAGCTAGTGAAAAAATAATGTCTTCAGAACTATTGATAATGAGGCACATATCATTAATCCTATTATACCATGTATGAATGTCAATGAATTGAAAATGGATCAGAGAAACAAAAACTGAGGGAAACATTATTTGCCATCTTCTGAATGAAAACAGGGTTTAGTGAAGATACTGAAGCTATTCATTAATTTAATCAACATACTAAACCCATCCTCTCATAAAAGTACCCATTAAAAACTTGCAGGAGTGGAATGATTAGTATGGGCAGGAAGAAGTGAGACTATAAACATGGAAATTATAAACAAAATAAGATTCAGCTTTATAAAGTGTGGGCTAACGTTATTCAAACACAGGCATGAAATGCCACGGGGCAACCTGCAAATGCAGAAAGCCCTGGAAATGTGAAAGAATAATATAAAAGTTCTGATTCTCTAAGACTGAAACATGAGTAAACCAGACTACTGTGACTGGAGTCATAAATCAGAGGTTCTATGCAATGGGATGAGAAATAATTTTTCTTCTCCCTAGCCTTGATTCAAGTGGAACTTCAGGCTTTGATTCAATACCACTTGCATTTTAATTAGTTTCCGTGTACAAGAACCTTTCTAGAGTACTTGACATCCTTGGTATACCTTTAGACACACTAAAAAAAATGTTGTGCAAAAATTCCTATTCAAGGATTTCATATGTCTACACAGCTCAGCACAGTACTGTGAATACTTCCTGGGTCAGTTCTGGATGTTATAGAAATACCTGTAAGTTATAGCAGATTACAACAGTTTGACTGCTTCAAGCTTAAGCTATATCACGCCCATCAGTGCTCATCTCTGAGACATTGCTTCCTGCATTTCTGATTTGGGATCAGCAGAGCTACAACAAGCTCACACCTCTCTCTATCCACTATTACCTCTGATTCCTAATCTTAGGCAGACTCACTTTTGGTAGCTGAAGAAACTATTGCCATCACCTGTTGTCTTCAACCTTCTGCCAGATGCCACCACCCTGCACCATCATGGCTGAATGGGCCATACATCCTCTCCCCAGCCATGACGGTGGCAGCCTGGCATGGTAATGTAAACCACCACCGACTTTGGTTCCCGCAGGCAGGACAGCCTGCGAGCTCCCATAGCTGGCAACCAGACAAAGCCCATCCTGCTGTCCCCGCTCTGCGTGATGGCCTCTGGCAAAAGGGCTGCAGGTACACGAGCTGTAACGACTCCTCTCACTACAGTTCCTCCAACAGTCTTGAAATCTCTTTTCACAAATTAGGCAGACTTCAGAAAAAGACTACAAAAAAACCCCAACCATTATATTAGAGAAAAGAAGAGAGTACTCACCCCCACCAAGAGCATCTCCTAAATGCAGATCATTGTCTAAAAATGAAAAGGAGGAAGATGTAGAGAAGTGAGTTACACACAATTTTTGAGGGAAGTGAAATATTAGTTTTAGTAGAAAATGTACAACTGAATGTTTGACAAGCAACTTTTTCGGGTCAGTCCCACAAATTCAAATAAGGTATTACACTTTTCTTGAAAACTCCTATAGAATTTAATATTTGCCCACACAATAATTGACGAATGATACAGTATTTTCTACTCAGAATACAAAAGATTTATTCCTGCTTTAAATAAGCTCAGAATAAATCTCATAGTGGAATCATGATCAATACCTCTAATATATTTGCAAGTACATAAATAAAACTAGCTATGTTAACATATAAAAATGTACCTATTTTTAAAATACACTTATTTATTAACATTTGTTTCTGATCAAAACTGGTATATGCATGTTTGGCTCAAATGTAATTTGTTGAACTGCAAAAACTGAATACCCATTTCAAGAACAAATACTGGGAAGTAATAAACCTACATAGGGAGAGATATTTGAATGGACTAATTTATGTAAGGGTCATGGTAACATAAAATTTTGCTTCAAGTGATCATACATGCCTGTCTGAGGTTGAGTGACAGTCTGTTTTTCTTTGGGTGAACTATAAAGGTTTTAAAATATACATAAATGTCTTCATGTGCATGTTATGCAGTGAATCAACAGGCTCTTGCCATTCCTCCAGCACTGTACATGTCTCACTGTATCTGGGATGGAATTTTCCTTCCAATTAACAATTAGTCAATGAACTGCCGATGCATAAAGAAGAGGAACTCCATTTCCAACGTGCAGTTGTGGATATGAGTATGTGGGTGATATTTTAGGGTCTGTATGGAATGATGGTGAGCTCTGAAAGGTCGCTGAATAATAGGCAGAAAAACATTACATGGATGTCATAACTCCAAGGATCCCTTTCTTGCTCCTTATAAATGTAGAGTGCTGTAATGAATCAGAAGGGACAGCAAAATCTACCTAAATTTTGTTACCGATGCTTATTGCCACATAAGATAGACACTCAATTAAATTATTTTTTTTCATTATAATTGTGTCAAAATTCCCTAAACCCTGGGAAATCCATCCAAATGCATCATCATGCAGAAGTCTGCCTTCATGTATTCTATATATCCAGAGGGAGTGGGAAGCTGCTTTTGCACAGTATTTAGTCTCATTTGTGTAACAACTCGGAAATGCTTTGATGTCACCAGGAAACCTGGCAGGAAAATAATCAAATTCATACTCCATGACTCGGTTTGTTCTTGTCCAGCCAGGTGTTGATCCTGTCTGTGTCTGGCCAGCAGAAAGTTGCATTTCAAATATACCTTTACATGTCAAATGCTAACACTGTAAGAAGGAATAAATTGCAAACTGGATTCAATTTGTTATTGAGATGAAGTATTCAAGTAAAATGCAGGGTTCCGCTCTGCAGGGTTCATGCAGAGATTTGTTACAGAAATGTTAGGAGGAGTATGAATGAAATACAAATGGAAATGTGTGGGTCTGTAGGGACCACAGAGCAGAGCAGAGCAAAGGGTTAAAAAGAACAGACAATAAAGGTCACCATTCCCAGCAGTAAAATTGAGGAATGTGTTTTTTCTCTCAAAAGCAGCAGACCTATGCTCTGATAAGACGACAGCACAGATGACTTGTCAGCAGAAGAAAAGCAGAAGGGCACTCTAAAGCCAAAGGTTGCAGCATATCACCTATTCCACTACTTTTCCTGTTTGCCCACCCAGAAAACAGACTGGAGACAGTGTACCCCAAACAAGCAAAACCAGACAGTGGGCAGCAACCTGGCCTAGGGTTCAGAGACACTGAAGTAAGCAAGATGATGAGGCAAAGGACCTCTCCATGATAGCTGATGACTCCTAAAGGGTATAAAAGGTCTGTAGATAAACTAGCTTGTCATTTCTGATCAAGAAGAACCACGGAGACAGGATAAACTGGTGTACCTTGGCCCATGTTGCACATGATGCTCCCCAGACCACCTGAGCACACACATCTTGGTATGTGGGTTTGAGAGTATGGCTGAATTAAATCAACAGCAGGATGAATGTGAGTGGATGAAATCAACTTATTTAGAGATTTTGTAAACAAACATCACCTTCTCCTTCCATTAAGTTTTGTGTTGAACTTTGTTACACTAGATGGGAGTATCTACAGGAGAGCTTCAACTCAGGCAGAGGTTTCTATGTGGGAAGTGATGCCCAGAGGACATGGCCTGTACAGTAATAGGCCCCAGCTCAACCGAAGTCATCATCTCAGTCAGCCTCATTTCTCAATTGTACTGGCTGAATGAGACAGAGGAAACCCTGAGGTTAAGATGAAGCATCAGGCAGGTACTGGGATGTACTTTTGTATCATCATTCTACACATTTCCGAATCTAGTAATTGATTTTTAACACTGTGTTTTTTAATTAGTTTTCATTGCTTTTAAAATCCCTGCAATCTTCTTCAGTGCTGAAAAAGATTCCAAAGTGGTCTGGAAAACATGGAGTTGTTCATTTCCGAGAGTTGGTGAAGTTGATTCAGGTAGGGCAGATAATCATCTGATGGTCATATCTCTAACTGGTTTAGGAGTCCCTAAAAATGACATTCCTTTCACCTGACGGAGGCAGCTTCAACTGGAGATATTGGCATCCCTTAGTTACCTTTAAACATGACTGAGGACAGAGTCTTTTAGAGCACAGTTCAAGTAACCTACTTAAAATGTCTATATTAGGATGAGAACAAATCCACATTTAGAGTGGTATAAACCGTCCCTAGGCGTGCTGATTTCTCTCCACAGACTTCAAAGGAAGTCAGGACAGTGAGCTAAGTAGAGGGCAGTGGCTTAGCAGTACTTTACAACAGACACTTCTAATCTAGGCCAAACACAGATTTTCTTTACAAAATGAAGTGGGAAGGAAGAATACAACCATTACAGGATTCAGTAGCTACCACATTTGCAAAACGCTGCCTTGTTTGTTCAAAAAGCAAGCCAGAGAATCGCATAGAAAATGTAAGTGCTTTCATGTACCTAAAGACTTATTGCAGTGTTTATCCAGAAAAAGACCGAAAGTTGTTTTGTGGGCTAACGTTATCCAGCATTTCCTGATTCAAGCATATTGTTTGATACCCAGAAATATCTTTCGTTGTAGTTTAGATGAAAAATTTTTATATTATCATAAAGCGTTCCATCATAAATCCATGTGTGGTTTTGTTGTTTTGTGAGGTTTGAGTTTTTACAACAATAATGAGTGTTCATTGGAAATTGCCATTTGTCATCCTCGGGACTACAGATAAAACTTTTTGGTCCTCTCTGCTGTTGAGAGCCTTTTTTCCTTTCTGACACAGGTCTTTGTGGCAGTCAATACTAGATAATATTAAGTAAATACATGGGGAGAAGAAAGAATACCCGAATCCCTTCTGATTCTTTTCCAAGGCCATTATCAAGCATCATGAATATTTATGCTTAAAGAAAAGATAATGGAAAAAAAGGTAGAAGAACAGTTACTCGTTTTTAGCAACAGTTACTCGTTTTTAGCAGCAATTACCCATTGTTATACTCCCCAGGGACTTCAATACAGGCTTGAAAAGCATGAAGATCTTCAGGAAATAAAATGCCATCAGTGGCCAGTCATGCTCTAAAGCATGACTGGAAGCAGTAGAGACATTAACTGGTAACTGTCAAAAAAACACTTACTTTACATACAGAAGACAGCTAGTATTCACACAAATGGTCGCAGCTACAGTACATTAGCAAATATGATCAAGAATCTCATGGGAGACAGTTTCTACTTATCTAAAATCAGCTATGACCCGTTGTTCTCTTTACTCACTCAGCACAGGCCTTGTCGGTCTTCTGATCACTGTAGGCTTTCTGGTAATTATATCCTCTGTGGGGCACAAAGACATACCCATAAACAATAACAGCTTAAACTTTTTCAACTTATCAAAAGAAGGTATCTGCGTATCTAGAGAGCTGAGTTCAATAAATCTTTACATATCATGACAGAAGCTAAAAATAAAGGGGTGTGTTTTCAAGGCCTTTTTTTGTTGTTTTAAAGAAAATTTTAATTTTATGACAGAAACATTGAAATCTAGCATTTCTCAATTCTGTGCCTCTTTAACTTAAGAACTAGACACTTCATATTCCAGACCTCAAGGAAAAGGACTTAAGATTTATTACTGGTTTCTAAATGTCATGGTAAAATAAGGATAGGAGATTTACTTACCTGGGTGATCAAGAGCATCAGCTAAATCAAAATCATGTTGACCTAGAAGGAAGGTGACAGAAGGAAGGAGACAAAGTCAGTGGGCAGGTTTCCATCACCTCCAGGTCTGAGGGCTCTGGACAAAGCCAGAACAGCAGTAGGAGGCAAAAGAAGAATCCATCCAAACCGGAGCAGGCGCAGAGCAAGCTGTCAGCTGTTGTCACTGTGCTCTGCAGTCCTAAATGACCATGCGAGATGGGCTTAATCAACTCAAAGAAGCTGTTCATTCAGGTAACGCAAAGAGAAGCTGCTTTCTCGTGTTATCCGTATTCAGCCGCTGTGCAAACACACCTTTGAAGAACACGGGCTGCCTGTCCGGGAGATGGCTGAAAGTAGCATTCAGCACAGTACTTGCAAACCAGAATCATTAGGTGACAACTTTTAACAGCTTCATTATTGTTTTACTAGCTCAGCTTCAGAGAGCAGCTTTGCTGGCAAGCCTGCCTTGTGGTCACTTGTAACATGAATCCACTTTTGTTTTTAATTCTTCCTGTGACATGCGCCAGCAGTAAAAGATATAAAGATGAGTTTACCTAGTTTAGTTTCTGCTGTACCTTAAAAAATCTGTAAGGGGAGAAAAGATCCCTTCCTATTCTGTGATAGGTGACAACGATGTCATTAAATGTCACAGCAGGACAATTAGCATCCTGACCTTTGAAGTTAGAGGGTAAACTGGAAAATGTTTAAAATGTATAAACTGAAGCATATGACTTCGAACTGAACACAGTTATTCACGTGAGTTTTACTTCCACTCTCTACAATCCGCCACTTTTAGTACTCAGCCTTCATGAAACACCTCTTTGCAGAGTATGCATCCATCAGTTTTCATCCAGACTGAAACTTCACCGTCCCTGTGTTTGCACAGCAAATACAAGATCAGCCTGCACAGACCCACAAAAAGTCACGACATGCCATGGCTTCCCTAAGCAGAAACGTTTTACTGTGCTCTATCGAGTAAGCCTCTTGATCTGCATCTATTTATTATCCTGTCTAAAAGGCTTAATACCTAACTCTTCCATTAAGTGTTTGTCTTTGTAAGTCTTGAACACTTCACAGCCATTGTTCAAGTGGGGAAACTGAGGAACAGAGAGAGGCCATCAGAGGTTCTCCAACACGACAGCACTCTGAGTTCAGCTCAGCCCTCTCTTCTTGACAGGTGCTGTCCGACTTCTTCACATTAATTACTCTTCCTGAATAATAGCTCTTGCCTGTGTCAAAGAGCTCCTGGAAGGATTAATTATCATTATCAGTGCTAAAACACTGTGTGATCCTCAGATAAAAATCTGCACAGGAGCATAAAGTAAAAATGTTTTGATTCCCATGAGGATTTTCATGTAAGTCTGTGAACTTAATTATAGCTGGTGTCTGACGGAAAAGAAAAAATAAGGCTGGAATGCAAAATAGTGAATGGCTTCTAAAGCAAAACTGTCCCTACAAAATACTATGACAAACCTGTGTTTGGAAAGAAAAAGCAGATAACAGCATAAAGCTTTCCCGCTAATGTTAGTAGAGTAGCATTTTATCTTTCATTTGAACTGATGTTGGAGTTTCACCTCGTCCAACCACCTCTCCTTCCCCTGCCCTGGCCGCTGAGCCAACCTAGCTACGTCCAGTAAGCTTTGGACTCAGTGGATGGATAATACTCCAAGAACCTGACCGGTTATTTTTTTGTATACGAATCCATTAAAATAAATAAATATATAAAATTGACAAGTGGCTTCCTCAGGAGATATTCCCTGCTGGAGCCCCGAGGACATCACCAGCCCTTACTGGCCCTGAGCCCCTGCGCACGGGCTGTAACAGCCCTGCTGCTGCCCAGCCATGGGACCATTTGATCCCCATGCAGAACCCTACCCGCAGGCTGACATCTTGGGCATTGCCTCAACTTATATGGTCAAATTATATAATTCTGAAGCGTTTCTTCAGTGCCGACAATATGAGCAATTCAAGTTTGACTGTCCTTTGATTTTGTCCTCTGGATAAATCTTCATTCTTGATCGGGATCCTGAGTGCTGAAGGAGGCTGGGTGACCTGAGACCTGCTGCTGCAGGATACTGCCGGCACGAGTCAAACCATTTCTCATCAGAGTGAGTCATCAGAAATAATTTCGTAACACCAAAGAGCCGTTGGCCACACCAGCTCCTTTGTTACAGGTCCTGACACACAGGAACGAACGATACAGAAAGTGGCTACCGAGGTCCTAATGCTGTTAAGAGAATGTGACAAAGTCATCTTGTGAAAGAAGACCCTGGAAAACTTCCAGGTATATTATTTCTTTGAAGTTAGGGAAAAGAAAAAAATAGGAGGAATCTAATCAAAAGAGTTTATGGAATTCAAACAAGATGATGCAGATGCTTCCAATTGCAGGAGAACCAAAGCAAAACAGCATACTGGAACAGTTACTAACATCTGCCCTTCTCCTGGGCAATACCAACATTTCCCTCTCTCTTGTATGTCTGCTCTGTTATCAAAAAAGTGGGAAAAGACAAGAGGTGTTCTTTTGAGAGAGCAGGGGAGAAATAGAAGACAACTACAGAACTTCTAAGAGGAGAAAAAAGAAGCCTGAAATTCCCCTGCAGAAATTATGCAGATTGATTTTTTTTAATTATTTCTCATGATAAACCAAGTAATAAAATAAACATACAACAACACAGAATGACTGACTGGGAGTAAGACCGGAATCTACATTGAAATCTCTTTGGCTGTGTAAATATAAACCTTGACAGATGGGCAGATTGTATGTGGACATCTGTGCAGCATGGTAAATGATATCCCAATAAACCAAAAGATTGCTTGGACTTCCATCCCGACTTCCTCCGATAATAACGTCGAATGACTGCAAGGAGTAAGATTTTGTGGAGCAGAATTTTAAATGCTCATTATCATTTCTGAGACTGCACCTAGACATTTTAAGAATCTAATTTGGGAGGATAACAGATGGTTAAATAGCTGAACAGCCCAGATTTCATCCACAAAATGGTGGGTCTAAAAACAAAGGCACATTAGAGACTCAGAGAATATTTAGCTCAATAGGAACTGCAGTCACTTCAGGGAACTCGGAAGATAAATGACAACGGAAATAAATTAGTCAAGCTTCTTCACAGAACAAACAGACTGAAAGAAATTCATTTTCCACATAGAAAAATGGCTCTTTTTTTTGGATCAGCTTCCATAATAGAAACAGCTGGAAATATACTGATGAAAATGAGAATGAAAGAAATTTTCACGTCAAGAAAACAGCTTTGTTCCTTTGGGTTTTTTTATTTGGCTGGGGTTTTTTGTGTGTGGGTTTTGTTGATTTTTTTTTTTTTAACCTGCATAAAGTTATGAAGAGATTTAGCTATGCAGGACGTATTATCTCAGCGTTATCCTTGTTATTACTGCTTCAAGCTAGTATGCTATTTCTTGGCATCACTTCTAGCCTTTCTTCTGGGAGTATCCCCATTTTTACATAGAAATTAAATTATTCTAATAGTGGTTTTTGTTGGGTGGTCCACAATGATTCATAACAGAGAATATGAGAAAATGCTTATAAGCTCCTGCCTGACACCACAGAACCATCCTTATCTGCAAATGAGAAAGTCTTAAGCTAAGAAAGCAAGTCTTCCAGATGGATACACAGTTTGTATTGCAAAAGGACCTGTTTTAATTATGTTTATACTAGCTGCTCAAACACAATGAACTACACTAGCAGCAGGACTTTTGCTGGCACTGCCAGCCTTATTTGGGATGTAATTCCCTCATCTCCACCCGACACATGGAGCTGTGCTTATATAAATCTGAAGTGTAGACCTGGCCTGAACAGCTCTGTAGCGGCCGGACAGGGGAGAATAGATTCCATAAAGCCAAGTGTCAAAATATAGTAGCTTAAATGTCAAAGTTACTACACGTGTTTTTACAGGCATGACTCTTTCAGGTAGGACACTTGCTTTCACTAATACCCATACTTTCTATGAGCCTTTCAAATATAGTGTGTGGAAGGCTGGTGATATAAAATCCTTGTTAGTCCACTTGCTCTACTATGGAGACAATTAGGGTTGCTGTTTGCCACAGAGGAACTGAGCCAGCTTTTACTAAGTTCTTTGAATATAAGACATATCCTGCTGAAGCACCACAGAGCTGAGGTCATCTTACCCCAGCAAGGTAGTCCCCTGCAAAGTCGTGTCCTCAGGCACATGCGCATTTAATGTTCACAAACTTTTGCCCATACTAGTTTTCTGAAAACAGGACCAAAATATCCAGTCACTAAAATGCAGACAGCAGCCTCTTTTGCCTGTGGTTGTGACGTAAATGTTCAATGGATCCATCAGCCTTTAACTGTGAGCTGATTGATCACAAGGGTCTGAGGTCCCACAGTTTTTGGGGAGGTTTTACAAGGAACAAGGCTGGATTCTGCAGGTGGATGTTACCTATTCAGCATTACGACTGTAGTCAGAAGTTTTCTGACAAAAGGCTACCATGGCATTGCTCTGCAATTTTTAATCTCCGTAAGTAGGCTCAGTCCTGCACCAGATCCATATGAACACAGCTTCTGGCCATTAAAATGATGCACATTTAAATAAGACGGTATGAATATTGCTAAATGAGGTTATGCAGCAAATGAACTTCTCAGGCATTTATTTAATATGCATAGTCTAGTATTAAAAATGAAGATAAGATCCATGAGAAAATGTTTCTATATGTGTACATACATGTGTGTGGACGTACATCTTAAATGCATACATGCACATGTGTGTTAGATAAATCCTTTTGTCATTAATATGATTAAATTAATGGGCTTTGAGTGCATTGCTAGGAGTCATGTGATTGGGATGAGACTATCTGTGTTACATATAAATTAGAAGCGACTAAGAAATGCAGGCTAGATAGAAAGGGAAAATAAGTTGACTTTACATTATTAAAAAAAAAGAACAAAAATTATTTCTTCAGTGTAATTAAATAAGAATTGTTTTGTGAATACAATGAGCTTAAAACATTATGAAACTGGCAGAGACCGAGGAAGAAGTGGGTGACTCACAAACGAGAACAAAAATTTTCTAAAAAGGAACAATATGTTACCGAAATCCCTCGTGGGACCCGTTTCATGTTCTTTCTAGCTGAGGTGGTGTTATTCTTTGTATAGATCATTTCTGATTATTATACAATCATGAGACATATTTCCCCTGTATGGAGAAAATAGGATGTATTCTCCCAGGTATCTGATTCAGAACATATCTGTTTACTGGTCCAACTTTATTCAGGAAGCAATTATGTTTGTTTAAAGGAAATTACTCATGTAAGAAAAGTTGTGGGAGAACAGAAACGTTTATGCCCCAGAGTGGACACTTTGGACAAAATCTCAATGAGTGGCTACTATTTCTTTGATGTAATACACTCATGATCCATATTTCTGGATGAGGTTACTGTAGCTTTTTTTTTTTCATCATGGCCCTTTCGTTCCATAAACAATGATTGCCATTACAACCCCTTGATGTTGGGGTGGAAAATGAATATGCTTTAAAATCTGTAATTAAGATCTGAGTTCCAGTCCATAGACCACAGCATATGGACCTGATTATTGGCTTCATGGGTTTTTTTTCTAGGCCGCTTCTGTTTATAGTTTGAATTCAAGGGAAATGAAAAGGTCTCTCTCACTTATTCATACAAGAACACATTTAAATAATTACCAGCAAATAAGATGCACTAATAAAGCAAGAGTGGCACTACTGCTTTAGGTCTGTGCAGCATGGTCTCATCAAACATGAAAGAAAATCTTCCAGTTCGATGGTGTTTGCTTTGCTGTGGACAAACAACAGCTGTTCAAAGGTAGCTGCTGTTCTTTATGATGGGATATGCCCTTCATACATAAAATAAAACATATATAATTTTTTATATTTTGCTTCAGAGCGAGTGCGGAAGAAGCTGGTGTGTGCTGTAAAATTACAGGCACAGCAAAGGAGTTGGGATCTCTGATGAAGCAGCACCATGTGTCTGCGCATCTTACTGAAACTCAGGTTTTCAGGTTGCCATGAGAAAGCAGAGCTTAGGCCACGTCGTGGGCTGTCCAGCCAAAGCTTCTCTCTGTCCCTGTGTGGTTTGTGAAGCTGTCAGCCCTTTCCAGCCATTTGGTCTGAGAGTGTCAGGCTTAATGACAGTCACGTTACATGAGAACTGTACACATAGATAGACTCAAACAACAGACCTGTATGAGTGTTCCTACTGAAACCCTGTAGTGTGGCATACGGAAAAGCTGAGTTGGGGTCTCTGAGTGACCACTCACTGCCTAAGTACCAGCTGGCTAACCCACACTTTCCCCAGCTGGTAGTTTAGAGACAACAGAGGGAGCTGAAGATAATGCTGGAGGTCAGGGAGATGCCAGGCTTTGCTATTTCTGTTGTCCACAGAGTGTCTTTTAATGTTCCTCATCCCACCTTCCTCCCAAGCACACTGGTAAAATACATGCAGAATAACCTTTACCTCTTCAATATGGGTAGCACAGATCTCAGTAGCGCTATTCTGTAACTTAACATGGAGTTGAATTTGTTTCAGAAATTCTGTTATATAACTAATCCTGTGCCTCCTGAACTCACAGTAGCCCAACAGCATAATTATTTCTATTGCTTCCAAGGGGGTTGGTAATACTTCCAAGTTGCAGTGGACAATCAGGGTATTTCAAGCATGTTCTTTGCTTGTGTGTTTAAGATGCAAGATGGCAAAGAAGCAAGGCCTGAGTCTTCTCTGCTTCACACCATTAAGAACGTGTTTTCTAAAAAAGAATAATGCTGGAAAGAGTTGCTGGACGTCAGCAAGCAGGTCTGGTCAGCAACAAAGTCTCTGCAGAGTCTCAGGAGCCACCTCTCATCTCATTTGGACTAAATGAGAAAAGCAATTAGGTTCTCTTTGCAGAGCTGAAGAAGCCTCTGCACGTGCTGCCAGAGTACACAGAGAATCCTCTCTGGGTGACCCTGAGCAAAGGGTGATGATGGAGCATCAGTTGGTATCTGAACTTCAAAACTTCAAAAAAGAGGATCTGGCAGCTTAGCCTTTGGAGGGAACAGAAATCGAGGATGCTCTGCAAATCTGGGTTGGATTTCTGAACAAAGAGCCACCCTTCTTTTTGTTACTGCTGTGCTCAGAAACCAAAATGGTCCGTAAAGTCTTTGTGAATGGAAATATCTGGCTCGTATCTTGATTTCTGCTCTGCAGAGATGGTAATCTGCAAGGTAGAGTTGCAGTTTTGATGTGATATAGATTGTGTTCTGGGAGGCTTTGTTGCTGTTAACTCAGGACTGTTCCCTGTGTGGAGTGTACTCCCCTGGTTCCTCCACCACTGGTGTTATAAGACCTGGGACATAAGGAAGGACTTTGCTTTAATTTGTCTGCTAATCTTAGTGCCTACTCCGGCCTTTGTTTTCATTTAATCAGGAGCATTGTTGCCCTTTGAAAACATATTGCTGTGACTTAGCTTTTTAAGTACATTCCTCAGGAATTAAAAATACATTGATGACAGGCAAAGCTTATACAGTGAAAGTGGGACTGTTACATTTTCATAACCCATTCAAGCCCTTTCTTTCAATTGGGATGGCCTATCTGCCTTCATGAGATATTGTACTACAGACCAGATTTCAGATACTATTTTCCTATAACATTCATAGGTGTCAGCCCCCCTGTGGAAAAGAAGGAAGACTCTGATCAAAATAATCTGAATCTCTCTCCTAACCACGAGGCAAAATGCCACAGAAAGGCATAATTTTTATTGATTTTTAATCTTGAAAGAACTATGACTTTTATTTGTTTATTTATTACCCTCAATGGGATGGAAAAGGATTGACAGTCGCTGATGCACACGAGGGAAAAATACCTACAGGCCTATTTTTTGGTAGGAAAAATACCTACCAAACAGGGAGTTTGGGCACTGCTCCCAGGCTTGCAATGTGGCAGCAATGTCTGAGAAGTGAACCCAAGAAGCTGAGTAACCCCACCGGCTGTTAGCTCTTCCCGAGCTCTGATGTTGCAACAGCTCTGCAGCTGTTAGCATTTCAACCAGTTCAGGTATGTCGGTTTATCAATCTGCCATCACACCCCCAGATGATAGCGCTGACAGGCCTACAGATGACAGCAGCTCTGGCATTGGGAGTGAAATAGTTCTGGCGCCCAGCAACAAGAGAATTCATTGCCTGATACATCCCTGCTGATACGGTGAGGGCTTCAACACGTGCACAGGGACCTCACACGGAGCGACAGCGAGGACTGGAGCTTGGTGGAGCAGTATAGGAAAAACAGGACTGTGCTTTTCATCTCTCCCATTCTGTCTTTTAACTCCAGCGAAAGCCACATTATTCATGAAACTAAGTCACAGTGTCTCAAATCCAAACAGGTCTGTAATTTTCTCCCTATAAAGTGCCTAGCTAATTAACTGAGAATACAATTAGTTTTGAGTCAACAGCTTTGTAAGCCTTAGCTGGACAGTGGTACATGGTTTACTGGCTAGCAATAAATGCTGTTCCTTTTACCTGCATAGCGAGCAATACTCGATGCAGTAAAGTTAATGTGTCTTGAACATCATCAACCTTTGTGATGTCTTTGTTACTGACTAAACGTGTGATCTATCAGTTGTTCTTAAACACCGTGGAGGTTACATCTATGTTGGGAACCTGAGGAGCATTTCTGAGCAGTCAGGTCTGAGTGAGCATCTCAGTTGCTTTCCAGGTCCATACAGGAGAGACCCCTCAGGTTGCACTGCTTCCCCACTGTAGGTATGCATACAGGTGTATGGCCCAAATGGAACCTCCAGTATGTTTCAAACAGGCATGTGATCTCAGTTACTGGAGGACTAGGACCTAAGATGTGTCTTACCACACCCTAAGCGGGCAGCGTAGACACAGCCAAAGCTGAATTACCACAGGTCAGACGAGCCACAGTAACCGACGTGGGAAGTCAGCATGAACTTCAGTGGAAGAAGTTTCTATGAAGTTTCGTTCATTTGGGTTGGCCTAAAAGCCACTCAGACAATTAGTTGTTGCAGCGCAGCTTATACGGGAGACCTCACGTAACCTGCGTAAGCTTGGAAATAACAAAAGCCACAGAGTGTAGATAAAAGTATGAAAGGCTGCAGTGAGCAGATAAGACTCTGAACTATATCAGGTTTTACTTTCCTTGTACAATGTTGTCCTTGGTTGTGCCACACTTCTGTTGGATGTGTCCATCAAGGTAGTCTAGCCAACTGACTGAAGATAGCCGGACATAAAGGAAATGCTATATGGTAAGGGGTGTGATGTGATCTGGCCTGGCCGTAGTGACACGGTGGTTTCTAGGAGCCATCACGGATGGTTACAGCTTAGGTAAGAATTAAGGTTGAATATAAAAAGATGAATCATGCCACAGACATTCCTATCATAAGGACTTAGACCAGCTTTTCGCCAGCATTGCAAAGCCTTTCTCATACCATATCTTGATTAGGACTGAGAAGTGGTTCCTGTAAATGTCCCCTGAAACATGGAAAATACTTTGATGATAAAATTCAGTGGCTGTTGTCATAGACTTAATAATTCGTTTTGCTTTTCAAAGTGGATTAAATAGTTTCCACAGTCATAAGACTGTGCCCAAATCCCACAGCAGTTTTCAGCAATGACTTCTTACCCAAAGCGGAGCCTGGACTGGCTCTAAATTAGCCCCTGTGTAAAGCGAGAACGGTTAGGCTGGCTGTCCTTGTAATTAAAGTGATAGAGTATATGGAAATTGGCTTGCCCGTACTCAGATTGTTTGAACAGAATTATTCAACATAAGAGAGTCCTCCAGAACAAGAATGTCTGCATACCAGTGAGGAGAGTCCGTGTGAATCATCGCTGTTCACAACATACTACGGGGCAGGCGAGCACAGTCCCACTGCTCTGCTGTTTCTACGCCACGTTACTCGCCGAACACCTCCAAATAAACCCTCATTTGTTAAAATGGAACTATGGCCCTAATTTACAGCAAGGTTTTTTTCACTGCCCGTCACTGCAAGATCTCCTAAGGACTCCATTTAAATCAGGGGTGGTGGGAGGACGAGCGGCAGCAGCAATTTTGGGACTAGTGGTTAATGACTGATTTCTTCCTGCAGTCAAACACAGCGCTGCAAGTTTTTGAAGTAATGCTAATGTACGAAAACGAAAAGGTTACAAGTACACTATATGGCAGATGCACAGGAGGATGATCCTCTTTGGTTTTAGATCAAAAAAAGATTTACGCAATGTTTTGCTAAAAGAAATTTCTGTTAGGATGTAGTAAAACAGTTCAATAAGCANAAAATATGTAAAAAATGTATTTAGTTCTTCATTAATCCTGCAAAAAAAAAAAAAAAATGTGTGCTTGTGTGTGGATTTTATATATTCAGGAATATCTTGGCTAAGGTTAATGAATTATTAATTTATAATTATTAAAGTGTGAGCACCAATATGAAAGCATGAGCATCTTTAAACTGAATCAGAATTTGCTTTTACAATATAACTAATGTGCTTCAAAATAACAATAACCAAGAGAAGGTTTACAAACATGAAGTTAGTGTTTGACTAAGGATCTCTTTGGAAATGTTAAGTTCCCCTGGAAGCTCTCATTTTACAGCTTCTGTTTAAAAAGTTTATACTCAACTCCAAGCTTGTGGACAATTTTAGGAGAGCAACACTAAAGAGAAAATAAGAAATTATAACAAACAATCTCCAACTAGCATGGCTATTCTGAATGATCATCCAAAAGATATATATCTCTTCAGAAACAGCAGAAGCACTTGTCTAAACACACTCAAATGCTTGTCATGAAACAGTAGCAACAAAAATAATGCCAGCAAGAACTTCTAAATGAACAAGCATATTTTTTTAGGGGGTGGGGGTTAGGTTTTACGGTTTGTCTTTTTTCATTTTTAATAATCTTGCCCTAAAAATAAGCCAAGGCAAAGGTCACTTACCTCTTACGTGGACTAGAAGAAAGCCAAGGCACAAAAGCAGGATA
>VUYV01000075.1:1812305-1849957 GCA_008711295.1 Anarhynchus alexandrinus | reverse complement strand
ACTCCATTTAAATCAGGGGTGGTGGGAGGACGAGCGGCAGCAGCAATTTTGGGACTAGTGGTTAATGACTGATTTCTTCCTGCAGTCAAACACAGCGCTGCAAGTTTTTGAAGTAATGCTAATGTACCAAAACGAAAAGGTTACAAGTACACTATATGGCAGATGCACAGGAGGATGATCCTCTTTGGTTTTAGATCAAAAAAAGATTTACGCAATGTTTTGCTAAAAGAAATTTCTGTTAGGATGTAGTAAAACAGTTCAATAAGCAGGGACTACATTTTCCCAACTGCTATTCATTTGTCAAAAAATATGTACAAAATGTATTCAATTCTTCATTAATCCTGCACAAAAAAAAAATACGTGTGCTTGTGTGTGGATTTTATATTTTCAGGAATATGTTGGCTAAGGTTAATGAATTGTTAATTTATAATTATTAAAGCGTGAGCACCAATATGAAAGCATGAGCATCTTTAAACTGAATCAGAATTTGCTTTTACAATATAACTAATGTGCTTCAAAATAACAATAACCAAGAGAAGGTTTACAAACATGAAGTTAGTGTTTGACTAAGGATCTCTTTGGAAATGTTAAGTTCCCCTGGAAGCTCTCATTTTACAGCTTCTGTTTAAAAAGTTTATACTCAACTCCAAGCTTGTGGACAATTTTAGGAGAGCAACACTAAAGAGAAAATAAGAAATTATAACAAACAATCTCCAACTAGCATGGCTATTCTGAATGATCATCCAAAAGATATATATCTCTTCAGAAACAGCAGAAGCACTTGTCTAAACACACTCAAATGCTTGTCATGAAACAGTAGCAACAAAAATAATGCCAGCAAGAACTTCTAAATGAACAAGCATATTTTTTTAGGGGGTGGGGGTTAGGTTTTACGGTTTGTCTTTTTTCATTTTTAATAATCTTGCCCTAAAAATAAGCCAAGGCAAAGGTCACTTACCTCTTACGTGGACTAGAAGAAAGCCAAGGCACAAAAGCAGGATAATTCTGAATTTCCCCATGGTTTTCTGCGCGGTGCCTTGATTACACCGGTTGTTTTTTCCAGGCGATGACAGTAGATGTTGCAACTGCAGTGCCAAGGTTTGAGGGAGAAGCTTGGAATCAGCAGCTCTGTCCAAAGAGTCCCCTCACGGTCACACTCGTGCACCGAAGAAGAGAGAGAAGTCCCTAAACACCTCTCCTAGTACAAGACAAATAACGAAAGCAGCCGACTCTGCTACGGCCAAGCCGTGAGCAGCACCGTAGGTGCCACCCACCCTCCAAGAAATCTATTTATCGCCGAGGCAGGAGCATGGAGAGCCGGGGAACCAGCGGCAGCACCCAATGAGGAGGGAGCCAGCATCACCTGAACCCACCTCCTTCCCGCAGGGAAAGCCAACCTGTTTGACATCCTCGCCTTCGCAGCAGGGTGTGGTGCTGCGGGAGCTCAAGCAGCTTGTGAGAGGAGACTGGCCTGCTCTGAAGCATACTTGAAAACAATCTCTCAGATATACTCTGTCCTCAAAACGCTGCTTCCCGGCTCGGCTTTTGGCTGAGCAATAACTGCGGATAAAGGCAATCGTGTCAGAGTCCTACCCACTAACTAAAGGGAAGCGGAGGCCAAGAATCTGCTTTGGGAATCGTCTACAGCAGGATGACAAACCCCCCTAATTTTATAAACATAAAATACGATGTCGGACTGCTGAACTGAAGCATGTTCATCTCCCTGGCAGATGCTTATCTTCACAAGGTAAATGTTGTCTGTCATGATTTTTTCCACTGATCTAGATATATTTTTAGATATAAATATCCATACGTATCCTACATGGAGAGAGACCTCAGACAGTGCTGAGCGTGAGAACACAAAGCTTTGGAAAATGAAGAAAAATCACGTATCCATCCATCCATGAACATTATTAAAATCACTGATGTGGTTTAAATCCAGTTTTGTCATAGCCTCTCTCTAGCAAACACGTACACCAGCGCACTTGTCTGTTGAACTGGACTGCCACCATCACACCGGCGCCCAGCGCCAGCAAGGAGACTGGTGTGCATCCTCCCTTTCGCCGGGGGATGAGCTGCAGGCGGTTTTGTCAGCGCTGTTTTGACTAGTCCAGCAAATACTCTGCTGCCATGAATGGCCGATCTGTACGCTCGTGGTGGTGCTGCTGGGTGATCCAGTCTGATGTGGGGCACGGGCTGGCCCCAACTGCGTTTCTGTTGAACACACGACAGAGCGTACGCGCTGAATTCACGCTTCTATGCTAACTACAAGAAAACTGATGCAACAACATAAACTGGGCTGATAAAATCCGCGGATGTTAGATCTTCAAGAAGCTTGATGTTCAAGTAGGTCAGCTTGCCCCCTCCAGCCCCACCCAAATTTGAACCAGCAGAATGGTTTATAAAGGCCTGGCTTATTATTTCACATGGCTTAACCATTTTTAAGCTAGTAACAGAAGCTCTAAAGCTCAATTTGTGTATCATCATTCTCCTTGTCAGGGCGAATTGCTCAATCTCAGAAGAGTTAAGGACATTTAGGTTTAAGAGGTGACTTTGTCAGCCAGGCAAAACAAGAATTATACCATGACACAAACAATCCCATAAGTCCACTGTTTATTTTTTTTCCAGAATAACAAAAGCAGGCACACACGTGTTAATCTTCATATCAGTGACGAATTTGCCTGAAGGGAACAAGAAAGTTAGCAAGGCTACGTACTAGTCCCAGGCAAGTCCAAGCAGCTCACAAACGTTCAGTGGCTTTACTTCAAAACAGTTGTTCTTGTACGTGAAGTCTTCCCAAAACGTGTTATCTCGCCTGTCTGCTGATACTAATTCACTGGGATATTGAAGATTCTTAAATTAAGTCTGAAGACGACGCACTCCTTGTCTAGTTCCTCTGAAGCCAGCTACTGCTCTGTCTAGCTAAATAAAAAAAATATGAAGGAGGCACAGGAAGGGCAAACTGAAGGAGCGGACCTAGAATTGGAGTTGAGATGTCTCTAATACTTATCCCACTTCTGTTCTTGGGGCATTGCAGGAACTTCTTAATCTCGGCTCCCTCTGTCGAAGATGTGCAAGTGATTGCCCGAGATATCAAGTAAACAATATTGTGTATTAAAAGCAAATATAAGGCCTTACACCTGACCATAAATTACAGTTTTATCACTTTGAGAAATAATTGACTCATCTTCTTCTATTTAAAGGGAAAATAAAGTTCTGTGTAATATTCACCTGACAAGGTGGATGACTTGCTTAATTTTTTTACTTGTTCTTTCAAGAAAAAAGCATGTATTTCAGAAATAGTAAATGGGTGGAGAAATGGAGCCAGTGCGTCTGTCTATTCTCTATACCATATGCTTTTAGCCCATCAGGCCTCTTTCAGATGAGACAAGCTAAAAGAGAAGAAGAGGATAGTCACAACTGACTACAGTTGCAGTCCCATCCTTCCTGTGGGCAGAGGTCAGACATTGCTCTCTTTTGCACGGGTGACCTGTGTCTGAGTCTATCAGAGATGAAAGAACCAAATCATACACTAGAACTACTGGGGAAAGCCACTCATATCCTACACTATTAATCTTTTGTGACAAAAATGGAAGTATTTTAATTAAAATATTGAAATATCTGGTAATATTAGACATTAATTTAAATGTAAGCCAAATACAAAATTGAATCAGTGATACAGTTTCTTGGCAATGGAAGAATACAATTACTACACCCTAGTTAAAACTTCAATGGTTTTTCACAAGCAGATGGAGGAACACACATTTTAGCATTTTATCCTTGTGGTTCTTAAAGTATTCCAAACACCAGGGTTTGAAAACAATGTATTTTTGCGCTATTCAAGTACTTTTCCTGTTCCTAATCATCTCTTCACTTTCTTTCAAATGTGTCTTTCATATCCATGTAGTGTCTTTTATAGCCGTGTAATAGAAAAGAGCAGAAAGAAATTAATCTTTTCAGTTTATGAAAAGGTTAAGATTTGTTTCATAATCTTGTCAAGTGAAAAACACACAGAGAATAGTACAGTTTCGATAACGGTCTAAAATAATTAGCGAGAAAAATACTGAAATGCACGATTGTGAGTGTAATTCAGCCCAAGGTACTCCGAAAGCTGAATGCACTAGAAAGAGTTTTCCTTAGCATTCAAAATCTGGCACAGATATTGAAACGAGCATGAATAGGAGCTACAGTAAAAAGCTGCCAAATTTTATGCTTAAGAATCGCCTGCTTCCATTTCCACAGCCCGATTCATTTGTTTGGATAAGTTTAGATAAGCATTTGAAACGGACAGCACATTTTAAAACCTTCAAAACATTTTTCAAGCACTCCTTTTCACTGATAGTTAGGATGAATTAAACTGCCACCTCAGCTCCCTTGTAGAAACTAAAGTGACATGACATTCTACAAGAAGATGATCCTGCTTTGTTATTTTTCTTCCTATTACTGAAGGTAACTCCTCCTCCTCAAAAGGAGGTAGACCAGCGAAAAACCAGAACTGAAGAGGGTGTGCCACAGGACCAGGACAGAGCTCTTTGTTGCCATGCATTTAAACTCAGCTAAACGGTGAAGGTACCTCACCAGCTGTGAACTTGCAGTTTTGGCCTGGAAAGGACAGTAATTTTTCACCCCACTCCACAGTCTGATTGAAACCTGTATGGAAGCTAGAACATTAATTCCCAAATTGGGATCTGAAAGTCACCGACAGCCTGTAAGGCCATGATTAGCAGCTGATCCATGGGAGATGATAACCATAAAAATACTTCAGTAGGGTGATGAGTAACTGTTAACGTTTCCTGACCCAGTGAACGTGAGAAATAATGAATTCAGATATTTAGGTACACAATGCAAGAGCAGTTGAGCTAGGAAGGAACAAGACTAAAGTCTCAATGAGTCGTGAGGCAAACAGCAACATAGCAATTAATACCCTGATAACTGAAAAGTAAGTGAACTGCTATGTTTTATCCACAGTAAGTAACAGAAACCCATAAATTGGCAGTTTCTTGCTCACTACACAAGAACAGCCTGAAATTTCAAGCTTTCTCTTTAACCTTTTCTTCCTAGGTGGCAGCAGTCAGTCTCTGCTCCTTCTCAACACACAGATAGTTAAGTTTGCCCATACTAAGCCTTCTACTGCCGTGCAAATTTTCAGTAGATTCTGTGTTACCAAATCCAGGTGGTGTTCTTCAAAAGCCATGCCTGTCCTTCACAGAGATACATGTCTTCTCTGCACTTCGCATTAGTGAGCACCCTGTGAAAGCAGCTCACAGTTTTGCTGCTACTGGCCAACTTCCTTCTAAAATGATCAAAATGTCTGTAAGAAATAAACGTGAATTGCCGATGGAATGGGAAAACAAATTCCCTTTGAAGACTGCTTCTCTGGTAGAGCACCAACATTTCCGTATTTCTAGAGCTACGAAGAAGGAAAATACATAAACATTTTCTTTTCTTTTTATTAATTTATTTTTAGAAAAATCACAATGTTGATAGGAGGTTTTAATAAGTCATTTTTAGGCTTGCAAAAGCTGAAAAATGATTCAAGAGTCTGGTTAGGTAAAAGCTAGTTTAAGCTTCCTTTGCCATTCTATCCCTAATAAACACTGGCTTATTTCTGTTTTCTCTACACTTGGCATTGATATGAGAAACCTGATTATTCATGCAGGTAAGTAGTCATTTCATTTCTTTGTATTTACAGAGATCAAATGTTTATATAAAAATCAATTTTCCACCCTCAAACACACGTAAAGGTTTTAGCACTTTTATACTAAAAGCAGAAGTGGGGCAAAAAAGGGGTTTACAAATTAACTCCATGACAAAATACTAAAATCTATGTAAAGCTTTGTCGCAAGCTAAGAAACATGTACAAGAAATTCTTAAATGAATTATCCTTGGCATACATTCATATTTGAATGCACAGATATATTTACATGTTTAATATCCAAATTCATAATGACTTCTAAGATGTCCCATGAAAATACCATCTTTCTGTAGAACTTTGCCAGGTTGCTGAAGCACATTAGTAAGACACATATTGTAAAATTGCATGAAAATTGGAAGCAATTAGAATGAAAGCCAACAGAACTGGTCAGACTATTCCTTCCAGACAGAACTAGTTATTATTCCAGACTTAGTCCTTTGACTGTTACGAGTTGCAGTTTTCCACGTTTCCACAGATCCTTGAAACCTTTCTGTGGCTTTCAAGAGCAACAGCAAAGCTCAGAAGTGCTTTCAGTTGAGGATGGTCCTCATCCCGATAGCAATCCTTCACAAATCCAAAAGCATTCTTTACATGTATGCTGTTTATACTGTTCAACGGATGCTTGTGGAGTGAGGCGGGGTTGTTCTGGTCAGTCTTGCTATTATGTACTTTCAAATTATAGCATTATTTTTGTCTTTTAAGTGTTTACAATAAGCCTTCTGAATTCAAAGTCTAACATTATTTTCTTTTAAATTTTTGATTATGGAAGTCTGAAGATGTTAATTCCTACTCCCCAGTACTTCATCCACAGCTGTTCAGACAACTGCCAAACATCAATCTCACCAGATGTACAAAATCCAATTATGGTTCTGATTTGCAAGTCAGGCTTTTCCACACCTGACCAACTCAGTACTTGCTAAGCAGGAAGAGCCAGGAAGGATGAAGGGTCTGCGTGCACTAGTTTGGGCGTGCTGCACTAGTTTGGCTGTTCTGAATCTGTACCAGACAGATGCAATGAAAAAAATGCAAAAACAGAACTCTGAATTTTTGTCTCGGATGCTCAAGAACAAGTATCTCTTCCCTGGTGGCTGAGCCAGGCAGCTACACAGATTGTATCAGCAGCACCCACACCCAGATCCATTATCCACACACAGTGAGCTATTTGCTTTCAGGTGCCCACACCATATACCAAGTTGTTTGGTTGGTACACTCACTGCGTACAGGATATTAAAAAAAAATGTTTGCACTGCCTGAAAGCAATGGTTTAACAAAACATTAATTGCTTATTGTTTTCAGAGAGGTAAGGAAAAGTTTAACATACTGAATGCACTTGGGACACACCCATTTGTACAAGAAAGAATGTAAAGGCACCACATACTTCTACGCTCCTGTCATTAAGGCCATATACTGGTGTGCAACAATGCTTCACAGGGCTAACCATACAGAAGTATTCAGGTCTAAGTCACACTCCCAGAGGTGTTTCAAACAAGAACTGTTTTCTCATGCAACTTCAGACTCTGATTTTTGATTATGCTTTTTGTTTCCTTTTTTCTTTCAGGCAGAATGCAGGCTCTCTATCCAGTTTCAATGGTCTGTTCTTCATCATGTTTTCTTTAATTTAGTTCTCCAGAAGTGTGCGCTGAACTAAAAAGCGAAAAACAACTCAGGATTAGTACACTAAGTCATTTTAAGTCATGTATTACTATGTAACAGTATATGCGGACAACAGATATTTTCAGTAGGCATTTGAAACTGTGGGATAAATTCAGGTAAGCAGAGGCTTGATTCTGTGTAGCCAGTACCTTGCATACCAAAGGATATTACATCCCAGATTTCTCACTCAAATAACCACATCCTACTAGATCCATGTAACTATCTACACTTGCCGTTTAGCCCAACATGCAGTTTCAGACTTGCAGTTTTGTGGATGCAAAAGTGAAATGGAGTACAGTCTGCACAGCTGATGGAAAAAGTGGTTTATTGAAAGAAAGTGCTAGCCTCGGTTATCTACATTTTCAGGAAGTCAAAGATAAGCCTACATAAAATTTTAAAAACGCAAACCAGTTCTGCCATGCCATCTGACCTGGCCTAATGCAAGACTGCTTCTAACTAGAAGCCATGTAAGGCACATCAACACCATACTATCAAAAGGAGAGCTAATGTCTTCTGACTCCCAGAACTTAGATCAGGACTAGCACCATGCTGACCATGGTGGCCCAGTTTCTTGGCTTAAAACATGCTCATGCTTGCCTGCAAAATATGAAATTTGGGATTTAACATGATATCAATATGTGGCCAGGAGTAATCACTTATGATAACATCCCAGGTTTGACTTTATCAGTTAAAATAAAGTATGTCACCTGATGCACTTGACACTGAGTTTGGCCAGTTTCTTGGCCAAAATTCTAGCATATCCTGACTCCAACTCATATGTTAACTGCCTTTGGTAGAGGTCTTTGAACAATACTGCTTGCTTCACTAATGCATAGCTGAATTGAGGATACATGCCTATCTCCAGTCCTGACTTCAACAGCCAGTCATAAGAAAATGTTTTCTCCTTGAGAGTTTTATATATTTAACAGCTTAAAGGAAAAATTTTTATAAAGAGGGTCATGAGCCAGATGGAATCTTTTAGCAAACTGATGAAATATCTGAAAGAAATAAGGTATATTTTTTTTTGTTAAATTATAAAAAAACCCCCACCAGAACTAGTTCTGCAGGTTTTAGATTAAGCTCACAGAAGAATATTTTGCAAATTTATACTGCTTTGATATTTTAATATTCAGTGTTTCAAAGATACTCAGCAAACTTCAGCATGAGGATGTACTGCTTCTTTATTTGTTACCCAGTCACAAGGGCTAGAAGGCCAAGTTTTCACCTATACTGTTTCCTCCATATCTATCTATGGCTTTCCTGGAAATAAATCACCTGTTCCATCACCCAAGACAACTATACCTGGAAGGATCAGGTTGTTACGGTTTTTGTTGCTTTAAAAGAGATCCTTCCACAGCTGTAACAATTGTAGAAAGTTTTGTTATTTGATGATTCTTTCATACAAGAATCCTTCTATGTTCACAACAGAGAATGTTTTAGTTACAACAACATGCTGCTAAGTTCATTCCTCCTTGCTTCCAGTGTAGTTTCATCTCTGCCCAAACACTATTAACATTTTTTAATATGCATTCTTGCAGAGTTCCATATAGGTTTACAGTCAAAAAAGGTATTAGATTCCAATCAGACACAGCATATGCTAATAAAACACCTGTCAGCTAACTGCAGTTATGTAGCACACTAAAGGAGCAGGCTTGTGTTTTCATAATTGTCTTTAATAATACTTTCGCACAGAAAATTCAATTCTTTACTTTCTCTAAGCTCCTGTATTTCAAGGACTCCTCAAGGCAATAAACCAGTCTGTTCAAAGAATAAAAAAGTAGGGAAGAGTAGCCATATTATCAGAACTGAAATCTTGGTTCGGTTCTGAGTTAATTGTCATGGCAGTTAAATTTTTATTTTTTTTTTAACAAAACAAAACAGTGCAAGTAATTTTCTCCATTATGTTAGATGTCAATAAAGTGCATTTAATAGGATCCCCACCAAAAAGTTGATCTTCCATCTAGATTCTTCTCTTACCAGGTGGCTCAGATTGTGCTCCCCGATGGCTTTCCATATTCACATTCTCTTCATCTGCTGGGAAACAATGATGTTTAGCATTCAAATTCCCTTATCTTCGAAGTTGTTGATTAATAGAATCATAGAATTGTCTATGTTGGAAGGGACCTTTAAGATCATCTAGTCCAACCATCAACCTAACACTGCCAACACCACCACTAAACCACGTCCCTCAGAACTACATCTACCCGTCTTTTAAACACCTTCAGGGATGCCAACTCCATCACTTCCCTGGGCAGCCTGTTCCAACACTTGACAACCCTTTCTGTGAAGAAATTTTTCCTAATATCCAATCTAAACCTCCCCTGGCATAACTTGAGGCCATTTCCTTTTGTCCTATGACTTGTTACTTGGGAGAAGAAATCGACCCCCACCTCTCTAGAGCCTCCTTTCAGGTAGTTGTAGAGAGTGATAAGGTCTCCCCGCAGCCTCCTTTTCTCCAGACTAATAGAGATAAATTTGAGAGAAGAAACAGCACTGAAGAAACTGGGCTACTGATAGTAGTTACGTTTCCCTTGTGTGGCCTGCATGTTAATTTTAATGTGCATAGTAGATGTTACTCAGTTTCCAAACTTCCCAAATTACAAAACAGCAGTGCCTGGCTGGATTGCTGCTCTATCACCTGCCTTCACCAACCAGTCAGAAAGACAAGAAAGGACAAAAACAAAGCTTCTGCCCCACCTATAACCCACAGTACTCCCCAAGTTCTCTGATCCAAGTTATGTCTTATTTAAGTGAAATGGAAGTCGATAGCAAGCAATAGACAACTGTAGAAGAAAGAATCATTTGGGGAATCAACATCCGTGTGGTTGTCAGAAACCTAATATGTAGGCAAGCATTTTGTGAAGACGCAAACGCAAGATTTACAAAATTAGCAATGACAAGATATTTTCCAGTGTGAAAAGTCTCTAATTCGCAACCTCCAGTCAATTTTCCTTAATGAAATGTTTCCTTACAGTCTCTCTTCTTACTCTTTAGCAGGAAGTGCTTTTATTTTAAGAAATGCAAAGCCTTGTCTGTCTGCTTCTGAAAGTCTAAAAATTTTGGGCAAGGCATTCTTCAGACACCCTGTCTTAGATGACTAGTAAGAGAGGTTATTCCCTGTGAACACAAATTCACTGTACTATTAAAACTACCTTATGCATAAGATCAATTTCTAGTCCCCATATAAACAAACACATCTCTCTAGACAGTAGAAAACAAAACTAATTTAAAATTCTTACCGCTTTGTTTGAAACAGAGTTTCTTCTTCTGGTAAGCAATGAAACTAGATACTGCTCCAATTACAGTAGCAAACACAGCACTTACAATTCCAGCTATTGCTCCCTCAGAAACTGGAGGAAAAAAAAAAAAATACATTTTTCAGAATTGAATTGTATACATTTTTCAGAATTGAAAGCAATGTCAAACTTGTATTGTCTCAAAGTAGACCCTGTGAACACTTCCAAAAACCAACAAACTGAAATTATTACATGAAACTGCAGTAATCAACTCTTTGTCTTTGTGAATAATGAAAAGTTAATCCTCTAATTTTATACCCATTGATTTCTTAGCAATGTCTATTGTTAAACAACTTAAGCATGCCTGTTATAAGTTCCACTAATTAAAAAAAGCTGCCCTTTCATAGCCAAATCTAAGTTGTATGCATGCAATCACAGTACCAGTATCTCTGAGACCCTAGCACTTTTGAATCATTGGCAACATAGAGATTTTAAAGAATCATGAAAGCAGTGCCCGAAAGTAAGAATTCTAGATTCCACAAAAGTTTTTAAGCTGAAACCCTCTACCAGCAGTGACCATCCTAGCAGAATGTTAGCAATACAGAAAAAGCCAGAAAACAAGCTTCAGAAATGCAGACACCATCATAGACATAAATTTATGCATTTACCCTCAGCTGCTTCACCATTATTTGGACTTGGACCCTTTCGTTCTGTAAAAATGATTAAAAGGTTTAGATTTTACATTTCTAAAGAACAGTCATATTCTAATTGGCAACCATTTTGTCAGTTAATAATGCAAAACTACAAACCATCTATTATATCCATACAGTGCTAAGTTCTCTGGCACTCAAGCTATTTTCAAAGCACAGCTCATGGTGATACCAACTTCAGCCTTGGTGCTCAGCACTTCTACAAAACGAGCGCAACACACCTGCTAAATCTGGTTTAACAAACTTGCCCACCACCACAGAATACTCAGTGGAGAGGAACAGCATATAATTTCAGGGTAGCATTCAATTATATTTCCACGGAACCAACTATCTTTTCCTAAAATCCCAGCCTCATTTACTAAATATTTTTGCAATTCTCTTAGCAAATGAGACAGAGTTCTGTAAATACTATCCTTATTTGGCACTGTGCAACTTGCACCACTGAAGCAGGAACCTGTGCACATGAGAACACCACACAAGTCTCAACAGATGCTTCTTGCCCCTGCCAAGTTTCAAGTTACTGCCCCAAAGGAACCTTGGAGGGTGAAAGCTCCCCAAAAAATTAGCATCAGTAATCTCTGCCTGGGACAACTCTCTGAAGTCAGTAACCAGCAGCACATCTCACCATCACATCAAGGTACTTAACCTAACCGACCTGGAAATGGTAAAGTTGCACACAGGGACAACTAACCCCATCCTAATGATGACCATTATTGCAGCTTGGTCCCAATGACCATCTCTGCACTGAGCTGTGTCGTAACAATTAGACAGGGAGATTACTCAAAACAAGTTTGGTTTTTATACTGCTCAGAGTAGATACAACAAACATCACTTGGAAGTCTAATGATCAATTAATCCTGTGAGACAGACGAATCTTTGAGAACACACAGCGGACTCTCTTCTGGCCCACCCTTGGGCTTCCTAACCACAAGAACTAAATGAAACTGAGAATATGTCACAGAAGATCTGAAAATAACACCTGGATGCCTTTAAGAACTATATTTGTGATGAATTTTGAAATAAGCACCACATTCACATCTCAGTTTTAAAACCCATCTTTCTCAGCATAACAGTGAAAAACATTGAAGGTTCCTAGACCAGTTTTGCCTCTTAATTATCTGGGGATTTTTGGCAGAGACAGAACACATTGCTTTTGAACTTTAAGGTATGCTCTTAAGTTTCAGATACTGGAACCAAAGGTGTTACAAGTTAGACCATGTTAACCAGCTTGTGAGCAAGCTTTTATCAAAAGCTCAGACAGCCATAGGATCAATATGAAGCACAACATACTATCTTACCATTGCTGCCACTACCATCGCCTTTTCCTTTTGGTAAACTGCCGTCATACAGATCTGAATCATCAAGGTTGCCTATAAAAAAATAAAAATAATATTATCTTACATATTTTAAGTTCAGTGAAAAGACTCCTCAAGGCACATAATGACAGGGATGTTTTCTCTAGATTGTTCAGCTGAGTTCATGGCGGTTTTAGGCTCAGCGTCATAGTCACAACACGTTCATGTTTCAAAAGCCCTCCCAATCTCAAGTCTCTTCTGCTCGGCACCATACAGTTTGACAGCAGCACTACTGCCTCTGGACTTCCTGAACAACTGAGAGCAGTCAGTGTCCAAGAGCAGACAGTACTGCACAAGTCATAGGCTAAGCAAGCAAGAAGCCCTGTAAGCTAGTTAAGTGGAACAGCCCAAGTCTCACTATCCTGTTAATGCAGACAGGAAAGGACCGTTTCTTTTCAAGGCTGCAGCTGGGAATGTTTCTTCAGAGTTGGGTTTCTAAGTCACAACCAATCTTTTGTGCCTGTACAACACAGTAACTAGAGGGGGGGAAAAAAAATAATAAAAAAGTTCCACATGCCACATTCCAGTGGCTGCAGTATTTACTGGACAGTGGGAAGATCCAAATGTAACTCCCTCCTCTGATTTATTGTAGGACATTGAACCAGTCCCTCTCCATTTCCACTGGACCCTACCTCATGGGACCTGAGTTCTCCTCTTCCCCTCTGCTGCCAAATGAATCTTTCATTTACACAAAGCAAACCTGTTTCAAGCAGCAAAACTAAAAGCACTGCATCAGAGGATGTTTTAGTTGGGTGGCAAAAGCACTGTACCGAGGCACGAAAGACCAGAATTCAAGTATCTGCTGCAAATTTGGCAGAAGAAGGAACAAGAACCAGGGCTTGCATTTCAGGTAAAGACTTTTTACCACCATATTCCTGGATAATGTTATCATCACAGCTGCATCCATCTGAATCTGTTTTGCTCCCAGTTATACAAAGACAGAGAAGACCTCTAAGGCACAACAGGCAGGGAAGGACATGTATTTTAAGCCCACCTTTCACAACCGAAACAATTGTATTTCTTAACTGGAGCCTTTAAAAGAAAAACTGAAAAAAAATAACCCTTTGACTTTTGAGCTTTACCTTCAATTTAGATGCTTTAAGAATACAGTTCACAGGTAGTTCTTACTGACTTCTTAGCACAACTAGCAGGGATTCAGTTTGTAAAGATGAAAGGAATCAATGCTCCACCATAGGCAGCCAAGAACAGCATTGCCCCAAGCACACACCCTCTGTTCCATCCTTCTTCCTCCCCACACCATCCCGCTTTTAAGTGAAAGTGACTCAACAGGTCCATTATGGAATTTCAAGAGTGCTGAAAAGCTTATTTGCAAGACAATTTTTCCTCAATCCTCAGTGTTCATCCAGTGCAACATCTGACATACATAGCAGCTGATTAACAATGAGTAATTATTAGAAGTTTAACTGAGATAGCAAAACTATTTCACGATTCAGGAGTTTGTGCTAGAAGCCTTACCAGTGTCTTTAGGATTTGCAGGTGGACCTTGCTTGGGGTTATCTACACACACAAGAGAAATTTAGGGAAAAAAAAAAAAAAAGGTTAAGATATCTAAAGCAGACTGCAATACAGTAACTTTGAAAGGGACTAGGTAAGATTTACAAACACTTTTCTCCTGTTCAAAAATTCCTGTTAGGTCAGTCTTACCAGTGTCTCTAGGATTTGCTGGCGGACCTGGCTTGGGGTCATCTGTAGACAAATACAGTTACAATGAAGTGAGCAAAATTACTAGTGTGAAGAGACCAAAAAAGCAGCATATAGTGACCTTGAAAGACTATCTGATCTAAAAAATGGTATCAAATCTTCTCCATGTCATATTCCTTTCCTTTCATTAGCTAGTGCTGTATTTGTTTGGTTATTTTAGGTTAAACACTGTATTTTGATGCAATTAACAGTGTTTCTGTCACATTAGCCTATATGTCAGACCCTCGCTACAACTGAACATATATAGAAGAACTCACTAAGTGTTATGTAGCATTTTAGTTTGCACAGCTGATTTCAAACGCTGAACTTCTTCAAATTTTTATACCAGGTACAGATTATTTGGCTGTTCCTTCTTTTAAAATTACCAGATTTTAATCAATAATAAAGGTTGGTACCTCACTTTAAAAAGAAAAAAAAAAAAGATAAGATACACACAACAGAACTAGAAATATGGTCCCCACAAAGACACTTCATTTATCTTGCCACAAAATAGGAGAATAAGAGATCTTAGTGGTTATCTCTGTACTGTTTGGTCAGAGTCTTTGTCGCCCACGTCAAATTAACACATTGGCATTGGTTTTCTAAAACCGTTTTCACCAATAGCTGAACCAATCCAGTGGCCCATTTCTTCTGTATGCTACTTCACCTTGATGTTGCATGGCCTTGCCTCCTCCCAGCTCTAGCACAAGTCAGATCAGGTCTCCTTAGGCTCTCTGCATATTCAAAGTAAAGAGGCAGGCACCTCCAGAGCACAGTTCTAAGACCCCAACTTAGGCTTGCTATCCTATAAAGGAACCTCTTTCTTCACTGATTCATTCAGCCAACTGTTTCTTAATTAGCCAACTGTTTTCAAAAATGTCAGCAGTTGGAAACAGATTGCTTTAAGAGAGACAAAACTTCAAAGGGCTAAATCAAACAGAGCAGCAAACAGTGCTACTGTCATACAACTGTACACCCTGTGTTCGGAAACCTGTCTATACTGCAACAGGTCTAGTGATGGTACTCAAAAAGCAATTGTATGTTATCTGTCTAATCGGATGCACCTTTTACTGAGTGAAAATAATACTGCAATTTCTGCTGCTGCCTACACTGCAGAGCTGAAGTACATTAGAAAGAGTACCTTCCCTCATATTATTTCAGATTAATGTTTCCTTGTGCTACTAAAATTACTTCCTGGAAAGGACAAGACTACTTCAGATTTAAAAACTACTTCCATAAGTAATAGTTTATGGAATTAGTGCCATCTAGTGAAGGCACCGCAATGAAACAAGTAGGACTTGGCTAAGAAATGAGTGAACTACATACAGTTTTTGTGGTCCCAGACCCTTAAAAATGAAGGTAAATAACATAACTAGACAGCAATTATTTTTATCTACAGTCTGCTACCTTAAATCAACTCAGTGACCTTATTACGTTTAGGTAATAAAGGATGGATAGACATTGCACCAAGTACCACCGAGCAGTATCCAGGAAAACATGATGCTTACCAGGATGAAGAGCATGTTCTAAGTCGAAATCATCTACGAAGAAAAAAAGTTTAAATTTAATGCAAAAACTGAACTAGTTTTAACCTGTTTTTACACAAAACACACCTCACAATGTTTTCACCAAGAATACAATGGCATGCTCATTCAACAGCGGCCCACGGAAGAGCACTACAATTACCAGGCATTATGGGCCCAACTACATGCTGATTTTGTGAGTAAGCTCAACACATTCAGACTGAAAGCCAACTGAAAGGATTGTCACAGGGTCTTTAAGCTTGTGAAATCACAAAGTAAATTTGTGAAAGCAATAACAGAAGACCAAAATGCAGAAACCATTTTGCTGTTAGGGAACTGCTTTCTTCTATAGCAATATCACAACTCTGTGTGCCACTATATTGAAAAATTCAGGCTTTTAAATTAGTATGTACAACTACACTTGATTTCACAGTAAAAGGCATTACAAGCCAATTAGATCTCACCCAAATCTGATGGTGGTGGCTTTCGAGACGGAAGAGGCTTCTTTGTAGTTACTGTCAGGGATGGTTAGAAAAAAAAGTTTAAATACTATTTAATACACCATTCAGAACATACAGGAAGGGCAAATGTAAGCCTATGTCTATACAATGAAAAGCACAAGATCAAGTCTATACAGCAAGACATTTCCCCTTAAGAGGAATCCCTGCGTGTTCCCAAAGACAAATTTTAGTTCTATGTGGTCAACATTTTGACATACCCATAGCTGAATTGTTCCCCTGAGGTTTAAACAAACTGTATGTGGGGAAGGTGTCATGCTGGGTCATGCAGTGATACTCAGAAACAAACAAGTCTAAGAGCAGCCACTATTCCCCCACCTACCTCCCAAAATTTGCAAGAGTGTAATAATTACCAAATGCATCTTCTAAGTTGAAGTCGTCAAAATTGCCTGTAAAAGATGAAAGCAACAGTAAGAACACTGTTTTTTCTTACTCAAAACCAACACTTATTACAGTCATAAACATGCCTCTGATCTATCTTGATGTATGTTTTCTGCTTCCTGTGTCAGACTAGAAGAATATTTCGAGTCAGGACTGAAGACAGACATTCTTCTCTATCTCTCCAGACCATCATCCACACAACTCTTCAAAAAACCAAAATGAACAGCACTAAAAATTGTCTGTATAGAAAGGATCCAGAGGGCCAGAACATATATTCCTACAGTCAATATAATGCACTTAATCCTTTATTCTTGCCACTGCTATTGCATGCTTTCTTAGTGCCATCCACAGCATATTCTTTCCCAGCTTTCTTTCCACTGACCCACAAAATGAGCAGGAGCACAGCTCCAATTCACAAGAATTTACAAGATTCAAGTGTGAAGAAAAGCCTTGGAGCACAAAGGCTGGTATGAAAGCTATATGATCAGGTAATGGATTTAATACCTTGGCATTAAAAATTAATTTTCATGGGTTTACAGGACTTATCTTTTCCCCTAGCAAACATTAACAATATGAAGATGGTTAAGTTATTAGTGCAGACGATCTCCAGCAGTCTCTTCAACTTCCTAAAGGACAGCTAAATGCAGCTGTCACTACTATGGGCTCTCCACTCCAGGTAGATTAAGCTTCATTTTCAGCTCTTAGGAAAGAACATTCTCTCTTGCTTTATTAGGTCAGTTCCTAGAGCCACTGCTGCTTACCCAGCCAACTGCAAACACACTAACTCAATATATTCATGATACAAACTGGTTTCACAGCATGAATATAGTAGCGCGGTCTCAGCAGCAGAGGCTTGTAAGATAAATGGACAGCTAAAACAACTACTTGGGATATTTCTGATAGTTCATCATTCCATTTCACCAAAGCATAGAAAAAGAAAAAGGCATGAAAGTAGACACCAGCTATTCAAGAAAAAGACATCCAAACATAATGCTCCAGCCCCCAAGAAGCTGGAAGACTTTTTCTATTTACTGAGTATCAAGCCAGCTACAGCAGAATTCAATTCCAGCCAGAGCTACCTTAATTCAGAAGATACATGCATAAAGCATTGATGTGTCTGCTTTTCCTCAAAGAATGTACCTACAGAAGAATCAGAACTGGCTACTGCAAAGACTGAAGAGAGGACTAAAATAAAAAAAAACATGAAAAATCAAACCACAAGCAGAAAGTTCCTTCTGCTTACATGACAGGCCAAGCTAAGACAAAAACAACTCATGAGTCTAGTACCAGGAATGACAGATGCTCATATACTTAGTGACATCTTTCATCTCAACTGAGGTCAAAACTGAAATCTCTTTTCCTTCTCACATAACTGCACTAATAATGCCATATTTTTTCCAAAGAAGAAATGAGATTAAGATACATTTTTAGGTTTTTTAGTATGGAAGCAAGGAATGACAACTGGAATAAAAAAAAAAAAAAACAAACCCAAAGGCAAGCTTGTAGTTTCCTGAAAACATCCTTCAAGCTAGTCTTCAGTCTGGCCAACTGAACTGCTACAGCAGAAAATGTAATCTGAAGCCTAATCAGCGATTTCCATACTGTAATATTTGAACTGAGTACCACCTTGCTCACAGCCACATAGGGATGTAGAATTGCCTGGTCAGTGACCGGCACCTTCATGGTAACAGAGGCAATTCATGGCTTTACTGTGGTGCAGGAGAAAAGTACATTTAGAACCCCCTGGATAAAGTTATTATGTATAGATCTTGAATAGAAAGCAAGAAGATATTTTACTTGGTGTTCTTCACTCCAGGTGGGGACTATAAGCTCTTTCAGATACTTAACTCATGAAAAACTGTTTCACAGAATGTAAAATATTTGCAGGTCATTTATCTGAAGCCTACATAATCTTGCAATACAATCTTAAAACCCTCAGTAATAGGAGCAGTTGCCAAGACCCAAATCTGTTACCACTAAGTTACCCCCTTGTTTAGACTACACCAAGAAACCTCCCTACTAACAGCCAAAAAAGGTCAAAACACTCAATAGAAATTTAAACAGATGCTTGCACAGTTGTTCCTCAAACTTGAATTTTGTTTGTTTGTTTTCTCAAGTACATACATCTCTAAGGCTACAGTCCTCCAGGAATGAATGCCTAAGACAGGACCTGATCAGATATTTGCTAGTCTAACTGTAAGAAGGCAGGCAGAAGGATCTGTTAAAGATGCATGCTCCTCAAAACACTCTACCTGAGTAGCAACCAGAGGATGGACCACCACCATCTGTTAACACCATCTGTCTCAAGGTTAAAGATACATCACTAAGTCAATGAACATTACATTGGTGGGTATATTTCAAGAGCACTATTTCTTTTTACAAGGAGTTGCAGAGAGAAAAACAAGCACATATACTCATCATTATGCTTTGTCGCAGCTGAAGTTTTACCTAGAGCAGAAAAGAGGCTATTTGAAAAGTCTCCCACTGCCACCATAAAACTTAGTTCGAGAACTCTGAACAGTTCCAGCTGCAAACAAATTTAAGACCTAATAAAAGAAAAAAAACCCCAATCCTTCTATATTGACTGGAATGGTTCAATATTCTGCAACCACAAGTCTATTTTTGAAGCATGCAGCAAGATCAGTCTTCAAACACTTTATCTCAATAATGGTAGCAGAAAATGTCAGAACCTAGCTTATAAAACTCATTACAATAATCTAAAGTGCTGGCAGTCTGCTTTCCCAACAAAGACTGGGTGTTTTTCCACTGTTCACTACAAACCTTCATATGTCTTTAAAGCACTTACTTTTACAACTGCACTCGGTCAGCTTTCAGTATGGGTGGGTCCAACTAAACTAGAAGTTCAATTACTTAGCCTGAAAGGAGAGAGGCTCAGTACCAGGGATTCAGCTGGCAAGAAACAATCAGACAACAGGGGTAAAGCTACAGAACCAGAATAAATGTAGTATCAGGATCCAAGAAGAAAGAGTCAGCAAGAATATGCTGCACTCCTTACAGGTCTAAGGAGCACCCAGAGTGACCAAGCTTATGAGCACTTTCTTAGTCTAAGCAAAGATAATTGCAAATAAAGCAGATATTATATTGCATATAAAGCATAATACAGCAGGTATTACTAGCTCCTAGGGGCATGAGCAAGTTCAAGAACATTTCAGAAGTGTCTACACTATTTTCCTTCCATGTCCATAGCTCAAATACCAGGATCTCAAGAGACAGATCTTCAGCAGGCTGTCCCCAGTAACCCACATAGTTTGTATGAGATGGGGGAAAACCAGCAGGTAAAACAAAAATGCAAACATAAGCTTTTCAAAAGCCGATGAGCTAGAGGGTATTCAAGAGAGGCAAGTAACTAAGCAAATAGTAGTTCTTTGCAAAGACCCATCACCACTCTCATACACTTACTGCTACGGTATTGGATTAGTCATATTTACATTCCACTGCAGAAGCTGACACGAGCTTTGGAAAGTTCCTCCATTAGTCACGTGTATGGCGACACACCAAGAAAGGAGACTTGTGATGAATCACCACAAACATAACTTTCTGACTTAAGTAACAGACTGCTTGAATTTTGTTTTTCTAAAAATGCTGGTGCTCTCCTTTCCTCTCTCCCTCCCTCCCCAGTGCCCTGCACACCACAGGGTGCTGCAGAGCCTGCATGCTGCAGCTGATCTTCCAATTGCAGGTCTACGGACCAGGTGGCCATGGTCAGCTTGTCCCTGTCGCACCACTGGATGTTACCTGCCACTCCATTAGTGGCTGACTAAATTACAATCACAGAATCATAGAACATCTTGAGTTGGGAGGGACCCATAAGGATCATCAAGTCCAACTCCCTGCTTCTCACAGGACTGCCTAAAACTAAACCACATGACTAAGAGCATCATCCAGATGCTCCTTGAACTCTGACAGGCTTGGTGCCGTGACCACTCCCCTGGGGACTCTGTTCCAGTGACCAACCACCCTCTCAGTGAAGAGCCTTTTCCTAATGTCCAATCTGAACTTCCCATGACTCAGCTTCATTCCATTTCCTTGGGTCCTATCACTGGTCACCAGGGAGAGGAGATCAGTACCTCCTCCTTTGCTAGCCCCCTTGAGGAAGATGTAGACCATGATGAGGTCATCCCTCAGCCTTCTCTTCTCCAAGCTGAACAAACCAAGTGACTTCAGCCACTCCTCATAAGTCTTGCCCTCGAGGCCTTTCACCATCTTGGTCACCCTCCTCTAGATGCACTCCAATAGTTTCACAGAATTGTTTAGGTTGGAAAAGACCCTTAAGATCATTGAGTCCAACCATTTGATGTCCTTCTTATACTGAGATGCCCAAAACTGCATGCCGTACTCAAGGTAGGCACCAGTGCAGCATAGCGTGCAACAATCACCTCCCTCAACTGGCTAGCTATGATGTGCTTGATGCACCCCAGAACACGGTTGGCCTTTTTGGCTGCCAGGGCACACTGTTAACTCGTGTTCAACTTGCCATCAACCCAAACCTCCAGGTCTCTTTCCACGGGGCTGCTCTCTAGCCTCTTGTCCTCTGTTTGTATGTATAACCATAATTATCCCATCCCAGGTGCAGAATCCTGCCCTTGCTCTTGTTAAATTTCATACGGTTGGTGATTGCCCAAATTGGGTCTGTCCTGTTGCCTAGCCACTTATTTTCATGAAATCTGCAAAAATCTCGAGCTCAAGGAAGCCTCTCATCTCTGTAGAGTTTACACGAGGTTTGGCAGCCCCCTTGGGGATGAGGATGCTGGTAGCCACAAAGGCATAAACTCTTGGGCAACCAGGCAAAAAGCAGCTTCTCCAACTTCAAGTGGCGAAACTACATTTTATACTCCCATGTCTTGTACTCCTTCCCCTTGTGGGAACTGAAAACAGGAGGAGCAGAAATACTGAACACCTAACCATAACAGAAGCTACAGAAATACAGGACGGCCAACACATTGAAACTTGTTCATGAAACACTTTAACTAACACAGCAAAGCCATCACATCCCTTACAATTGCTTTTTAAGCTTACCAGCACTTGATTCCAATCCAGGTTTTGCCCCACCAGCATTAGTTACCTACAATAAAAGACTTCTACTGCTCAGCTAATGTTCTGACAGTTATTTTCCAACAAGTCCAAGAGGAGCAATTTAATCATAAAAAGCCTGAGAGAAAGGTGACTTCGTTCTCCATACCTTGCTGTAAGAACTTCCTTTCTGAAGTTTTGAATGGAGAACCTGGAACATAAAAACCACTTGCTGTGGGTGGAAGAACGTACTTAAAACTGTACTTCTCCTCCCAGCCAGGGCAGAGGTTTTCAGGCAAGATTCCTCTGTGTCAGGCAATGCAGATGGGATGTTTACTCCCGCTGCCAAGCAGCAGTTTATAATTAGCCCTGCCTGGAGTCTCATGAAATTAAATCCCACACAGTTGGTTTCAAACCCTGTTCCTCCTGTAAGCACTCACCTATTGATGCTGCTTTTAAAGTTTAGTTTCTCTGCAGAGCAAGAGAAAACAAAAGATTTTTCATAAAGTTCTGTTCAGAAGAATGAAACCTCCTCCTACCTAAAATAAATATGGCCCAAACACAAACAACAACCGTAAGTCAGCCAAAAAAACAAAGATAATTTTTTACATCTGGGGAGTGTCTGCTTTCTGCACATCTGGAGCATTCACTGATGTATCTGATGGGAATAAAGTCAGCGAAGCCTCCACTGCAACCAATAAAAAGATTTATTTCCTCTTCAAAAAGATGCATAAGACTACCCTAATAACTATCATATTTATTTTTTACAATGATCCAAATGCTACTTCCCTGAAAAGTAACTTTTATTTGCACCAATCTTGAAAATACAGTACAGAAGTTAAGCAATTATGCGGCCTAATCTTTTTCTGACTGATTGCTAGAAAACTGTTTTAGACTAATATGTGATTTATTTTAATATTTGAATTACTAAGGATTCCTTCCACCCAAAAATGGCAATTTAATATTTCAAATAAACAGGGGAAAAAAGCCTACAAGGTCACATTTTGACTCAAAACTATTTATTTAAACACCTGTAGTCATGTGAGGGTTTTTTAACAGAACATGGTAAAACAAGCCACTTACTAGAGAAGAAAAATCCACATTCTGAAGCAGAGTTTAAGGAATTCTGCTTGTCTAAAAGTTTCCCATGCACTGGGCAACTTTTGTTGCTTTGAGCGGTAAAAAGTAGAAAATGGGGATCTAAACATTAGCTATAAGCAGAATTTTCCGGGGAGGATTTGATGTAGGAATAAGAGGACAGAATGAATAGCTCTAAATCAGCAGAAAGCATACAGAAGAACCAGGTCAACCATGAAGCTAGAGAATTAACATGATGGCAACAGTCCTGTCAAATGCTGAGCTGCTTATCCAGAAATTAGAAGAGGTAAATGAGAACTACGCAATAGTTACAAAAGGTTCAAGAACTACTGTAAGTCCCTTCAATCAAGTAGTGAAGATAAAAGCAAATATTTGGCATCTTAATCACAACCTGCCCAGTGCAAGTTGTATACCACAGCCTGGTTGTTTTCTTACAGTTCATAATTCTGCATGTCCATAACCAATGTGACCACGTTCCCTCCAAGTAATAGTTTGGACCCTTGGTGATTCTCTTCTGGTTACAACCCTTGCTGGCAAACCAACATCAAATGGCAGAGCCACCCGTCCCAGATCTCCTCCTTAAGCTCAAAAGAGCTCCCAAAGCACTGTCACTAATAGCAGCTTGGAAAGAGCTAAAGTATTTTCCATGTTTCAGGGAAAGTTGTTCCTTGCAGAACGTACCTTCCCCACATATTCAAAATATTCAAAACCTGGCTGACTATGTGCTGGAGCAGGGGGGGGTAGGACTGGAAGGTCTCCAGAGGTGTCCTCCAGCCTCAGCACCCTGTGGTTCTGTGACTTGGGACAGTTCAAGTCACTGGACTAAATTCCAAAACTCATAACTGCAGATAAAATAAATCACTCAGTGCCTCTGCAATTCTCTTTGTAGATGTGAACTGAAATACATTGCTCTGTCTCATGAAGTTTGTAAGCAGAAACCTAAGCTACATTAATAAAGGCTGTTAGAAGAACATCTGGGTGACAGAAGCATGGCCCTTGCATCAAGAAATGGCAAGCTTAGGGCACTTGGATAGGAGCCGGGAAGAAGGGAAAAGGGTTTTGCAAAAAGGATGGGCTATTTTTCTGAACCAAAAAGGATGGGAAATTTTTGAAAATGGGGCACTTTAATAATGCTGGTGAATCCAGATGGCAACAAATAAAAAGATATTGGAGATATTTATTTGATTTTTGCTCATTTCTTCTTACCTGTAACTTCAGGAGAGCCTGGCCACACCTCAAGACTTCAAATACTATATATTATGCTTATTACTATTTCACCTAAGTACTTGACCTTACCAAGCATAAATGTATTACTAAAATTAATGTTTTAACAAAGTATTTTCTAAAAAGCCAATGCTAAGTTTCCTCTCATGTAAACTCAGGGACTAAGGCAAAATATGACTGGCAGACAGCAGCATAGTCTTGTCTGCATTCAAGTGCAGGGTACCCTTGACGAAGGCTGCAGGTGATTGATTAAATATTGCCTAACCTTGCATTATTTAAAGCCTACATGTTTGTACTTGTACCTGCAAGTGCTAGGTACACTGAAATTTTCAAACTTCTAGGTAACTGCTTGAGTTCTTGGTACTTTTCCTCATAGTAGCCCTAAACCACAGAGGTGTCACTCAGTGCATTAAGCATGGAGTGATGTTGGCAATGCCAGTCCCCAGCTGTGCAGTGTCACCCCACACCTGGGGCCACCACTGCCACTGCCTTCTCTTGCTTCAACACAGCACCTATGGAAGCCAGCCCTGTCCTTCTGTTCCTGGGGCAGGCAAGTAGAATCCCCTGCCCCTCTTCCCAAGTCTCAGGTGCCGGCACAATCACCTTTCCCCCAGGGAGGCTCATGGAGCAAGCACAACGGGCTGAGATACCTCTGCTCTCCATCACTGCCTCTTCAGAAACCTGTGCCAGGGCTGGACCGGGAGCTCTGAAGCAGTCTTAGGAAACCCTGCTCTCAAATCTCACCAAGATCAAGCAGGCAGTGCGCATCTACTTCACATTCAGCCACTTTTTAAATTCTGTCTTGGCATAAGAAATGTCAGTAGTTAATTTTTTATAAGCCTAAGAAACCAAAATCCTTTAAGTACATGTTGCTCACAGTCTACAGCTTCAAAGTTTAAGCTGCTTGATAGACAGGACTTCAAGCTTTCACAAAGCTGACAAGCCTTGCAGCGACTACTCCCATAGCCTAAATTTCCATAACCAGGTGCATTCTTACCACAAGTCTCACATTTACTCTTGTTATGAAAGTTCCCTTCTCTATTATATCAATCAGTCTTTATAGTATGAAAGTGTATTAACTTTGTTAATATGTATTAGTTCACATTATACAGTGCAATGTAGAGAGGTAGTGGAATTTTACTGGAGACTTTGCTATTGTTCATGCTTAAGTAAAAGAAACCAAAGGAAAGCTCAACCCTGTAAATAAGGACTTCTTGAAAGCTTAGAGCTGTCCATGAAGGATAAAAGATACCCCTGGACAGCCAAGATAATGCCAGCATCCTAGCCCCTCTGACACCTCTATGAAACCCTCCCAGTGTTGGCTGGCATCATAGAAAAGTAGCTATAGCAAGACTGACTCCGGGGATGTCTGCATCAATAGACATGCAGTCAGAATGCTGCAGAAATATAGTTGCTTTGCAAGGTTTTACAATGATTAGTGATCAGTACTGTGAGTGTTAGTGATTCATCAAATCAAGTCATACCTGAACATTTGAAGGATATAAGAACCCTGTGTAAAACCCCATTCGGGGTGCCCCAATTTGGCTGGGATACCTCATGCACATGAATAAATATTTACCCTTGTAATTCTGTATTTCAGTCCTAGCCTCTTGCTAGCAGACATCTAGCAATAGCAATAGCTTCAGTAGATCTTGGCAAGAACCTTTCCACAGTTGACCGCCATCTCTGAAACCTCTTGCTCTGTGGCTTGTACTTTGAAACAGTGGGCATATCACAAGCAGTCAAAACTATATTTTGAAAACTGTGGAGCAATATACACACCGATGGCACCAAGATGGACACCAGAGGAGATGGTGGGGCTCGGAAGGGGTGCACATTCAAGGCCCCTTGAACGCTCAGCCTTCTCACTTTCATTAACAGATTCATGAACGTTAAGCCTCACTGGTATAACCACCCAAATCACAGCCAGCACCAAGAATTATCAGTTAAATACACTGGAAAGACTACAATGGCAGTTAATCAAAAGATTAGCCTCAACTTTAAGAAACCCATTTTATCCAAGCAGGTTGCAAACTCTTCAGTGTTTTATAATTCAATAAAACCATTGGTTCTCCTGAAAGTAACTACAACTGACATCACATGACCTAATGCTATTTTATTGCCAGAAGTTTATCTATACTTCTGTTCAGATAATAACATTCTCCTCTCTTTGCACTGAAAACCTCTATATGCATCTGTACGGTTCAATTCCCTGCCCAGCCTTTGCAGAGAAAGGGAGAAGTGTTTTCAGGGCAATTGTGTGATCTCTGGAGCCATGACTTCAAGAGTTAAGCGCTTTTCCTGCTCATCCCTATTCAGTAAAACGCTTTACACAGCAATAAAGTGTGTAAGATGATAGATTGGAGGCTTCCCTCCCCACCAAAGTGGTCAGGAAACATCAGCATTTTGTTTTGTCTGCATTCTTATTTGCTCATACTCTGCACCTCTGGTGGCCTCTTGGATTTGGGCATGGAGGGATGGAAGGAAGAGCAGTCCCAGAGGGGGCTTAGAGGAAAAAGGAAGAGCAGCAGTGAGGCTCAGCTGCAGGAAAGTTAGAGATGTCTGCACTAGATGAAAGATGGTAAAATTTTAGCAGAAGGAAGTATTAAGAAACCAGAATTTGTGATCTGGCAGCCAGTGAAGTAAAAGCTCCAAAAATTCAACACAGTGGTAAATATTCCTCACTCTGATCAAGGAAAAAGAATTTAAATGATGTTATTATGAACAAGTAAATGGAATTTGGCCTTCCTTTTAGAAATTCCTTCTTTAAAATAAAATTTAGTTGAAATACACGCTTGCAGTGTGCACAGAACTAAGTCAAGAATACTCTTATTTTTACAGCAGTACACTGAAAAGGTGGCTCGTGGTAAGCAGGACTGTTTTCTGTCTGCCGGTACTTGTAAGCTGACAATTTCATTTCACAGCCTGTTTCTTTTAACTTCCTCACCAGAAGTCTTACCAGTTCAAAACAATTTATATACTAATAGCAAAATTCAAACAAAATCTGTAATGTAGTCAGACACATTAACTGAACAGTAAAATTGATTTTGCTTTTCTAGACTCCTTTTCATCGTGGCTTGTTCAGCTATGGTGAAAAAGATTTTTCAGTCTTTTCAATCCGCACACTTAAAAATAGCTAACACAGCTTTTGCTGAAAGAAAGAAGAGGGAGACTTTGGGTTTTACAATAAGGGTTTCCTGTGAGGAAGGCGGGGGTAGAGGAAATCAAACCCAGTACAGTGGTTTGCAATGATTCGACTTATATTTTAATCCATTGCTCTGAGACTGAATCAGGCACTAGTCAACTCATTTTATAACAAAACCTATTGTTCCGCTTAAACTTCCAACATTGGCAAGTTTAAGTAGCATCAAGGACACTTTTCTTCCTGCAAGTATTTACTATTACGGGATTAACCGAGACAGAGTTGCATTAAGTGACAATTCAGTGAGCCAGGATTTTGCAGCTTGTGCTCCGCTGCACCACACCAGCATTGGTTTGGAAACGTGCAACCGTCCAGCCGTTTGGAAACATTCAGCCACAGGACATGCGATGTGACAGCAGCCTACTTCTCTGGGTGATGGGGAACACTGCAGGAGAAGGCTAATTTTTTTCCGCTTCAACTAACTTTGTATCTTGTATGCAAAACTACTAGCTAAAAAAACGTTCTTGAAGGACAGCCACGCACACAGAGATGCTGCATGCACCCATGTCAATGTGGCTAGTATTAGATGCCCAAACCAACCAGATAAAAAACTAAATAGATTAGTTAGAATCCAACTAAGTGGCAGACACAGATATATGACAAGTCAGAAACGTGGCATAGGTTTTGTCAGATGAAGGTTTACTTTTTGTTTCTCATTTAAAAAAAGGTTGGGTTTCTGTGGTGGGTTTTTGGTTTTTTGGTTTTGTGGGTTTTTTTATTTTTTTCTTCCCATCCTTCATTATTGATACTTGAGGAACAAGATAAATCTTCCCTTTTGTACCAAGGCTCTGTTCTTAGTAGTTCTGATGTGTTCCTGTAAGCAGCAAAACATCTGGAACATGTTCACAGTGAAACCATAAGCATTTCTAGTTAAAGTGCATCTTGTGAGATTACTGCTACTCTGCTATATTTAGACAAAAACCTTTATCAAGAATTCTCCGTGTTCACCCTAAGAAATAGTTTCACCATCTCCGGTCTGATTCTGTATCACCTTCTAACACAAATTGGATTTTATATTCCAGCGTTATCACTTGCAGGCAGCCAGTACACATGCCAGACTTTAGTTTGCACTGTAAGTTGACTCATTTTGTAGAACACCACAGGAAAGTAATAGGAATGGATGGAAAAATTGTCCTCAGGTAAGAAACGCAAGCTGAAGGAAGCCATGCCTGGGTATAGGACTGTCAGTGGAGACAGTGACAAAGATGCAATGGGAACACACAAGGGAAAGCAACAGAAGAAGCAGCGGGCGAGGAAGAGGAAGGAGGAGACAGAGTTGGAGAGGTCTGGATTGCAGAGAAGTTGTCAGCTCGCTACAGGCACAAGCTTCAGAATCACAGCTCTTGCCTGAAGTTTTGGGGGAAAAAGGTCCACATCTCTGCCTAGTTAGCACAATAAAGAGCTGACCTTTACAGATGGCCAAAATAGCAGAAAGAAAAGCTGGAAGTTTTTGTGAGAAGGGGAGGGATGTCATAAATCAGATTCCAAACTTGCTGGCTAAGACAAGCAGGGACAGCTCGGATCTGAAGAAGTGATGTCTGTATAACCATTCGCAACATTTGGGAAGGGAGAGGGCAGGGAATAGTTGAAGTAACTACTGAATTTGCGATTCAATCGCAAGACACCTGGCATACAGGATGTACTGAGAAACACAGAGGTAGGCAGAGATTCCTGGTGTCAAAGAGGGAGAATACAGACAGGCATGGATAGCTGGAGGAGAGGGAAGAAACAGTAGATTGAAAGAGAAAGATAGAAATATAGAAGAAGATAGCCTTACCCAAAAGCTTTCCACGTAGGCTTCCCCAAACCCTTCCCCCAAAACCTTATCCTGAAACTTCTTGTTTCTAAATTTAACAAGGACTTGTGCAACTCCAGAGCTGCCTGTTTTGTCCAACAATAGCATCAGCTCTAATAAAAACCTTGCTCTACCCGAAACATTTGCCTCACTTATTTTTAATTCACTGCATCGTGCTACTAGTACTATCACCACTAGCCCCTTCCCTCTTCACACAGGTTCAATATTTTCCTCCAAATCACAGAGAACAAACAAGTGGTGGTAAAATACAAGTCCGAACACTGTAACTCCATTTTTTTTTCCAGATAGAAAAGGCTCTCAGTGTAGTATTATTGTGGCGGTTATAAAAACAGTAATACTGCCAATATTGCAAAGTACAACCAGACTTGCAGAATTGGCCATCCTGGAAATATCAGAGTTTAACAAATTTTTCACTTTATTTTTCCTCCAGAATATTGGACTTCTTCACAAACAGAAAAGATGCAAGCAACATTTTTCTGTGGCTAAGCAAAAAAGCACACAGAGACAGTTTTATAATTAAAATCCAATTTTTGTCAATGAAATCAATAGGTGTTTAATCAAAAACAACTTGTATTTCATGGAAAGATTAACTTGTATACCAAGTCATAACATTTACCTGATGAAAGAACAACAGCTATCCTAAAAACAAAGTTTGATTTTACACAGCTTCAAACTCTTTGTCTCGAAGTGAAATGAGATTTGTGAATACTTTACACACATCAAGAAATGAGTACCATTTCTTGTGAAAAAATTTGAAGAAACGAGATCCAACAGGAGTTTTACTGGACTCAAGCTACGAGGAAAGTAGAGCAGAATTAACATCTGCAGTTAATTAACAGTTGCCTCAGTCAAGGGGATCTCCTTTTACAAATACAGCTAAGATGCCATTTCTTAGATGTTTTTATAGTATGTGGACTCTTCACAAGTTACTGAAATCTGTATAAAGGAAACCAACTGCATTTGTTATATAGGCAATGATGTTGTGTGATGAGACCTGACTGAAAATGTAAATGTTTTCTTTTAAAATTACCTTTTTCCCAAAACTTGTTAGAATGATTCCTGCATTGGACGTGCTAATTATGTATTTTCAAGGAACTGTTCTATATTTAGAAAAAACTATTGTAAACAGGCCTTATGCCACAAAGAACTAAGATCTTTGACTGTCACGGAAATTTGCCTTATGACTTTCTGGAATTCTTTGTAGAAAATCTCCTGGGTCCTGTTCTTCTGGGATCCCCCATCACATCAAATGCAGAGACTAAACCAGTTTAAAAGGAGTTTGTGATAAGTATCACTGCAGTAATTTTTATTTTCAACAGGTGAAAAATGTGTTCTCTTGCAGGAAGCAGGGAAATCTTTCCCAGACTATTTGCAAGCATATAAAGAAAGCAAGACTTTTTTTTTTTAATGAAAAAGCAAACTAAAACTAGTTTTTATGATACCAAGCAACTTTCCAAACACTAGCTTTTGCAGTATTGGTCCAAAGTCTGCAGAAAAGCCGACTGCGCAGTTGCTGCCACTATGTGCTTTTGAAAGATGGTACAGAGACCTCCTGCGGCAGCCGATAAGATACAGACAGACAGGCAAAGGGCAAGACACACAAGTTGGAACACTGTTTCTCTGTATTTAGAGCAACTTGCAGGGTCTAGGTAGCAGAGGCTGATAACATGGTGGGACCCCTGTTGACCAAGGTGACCTACTACGTACCATGCTGGAGTAAGCATGCCGTAGGATTAACAGCAAGGCCAGAGATAATACCAAGATTCCGTCAGTATGGTAAGTCTTGAGGAAAAATGCCCAGAAATAATGGGAATTCTGCATGTCCCTGTCATTGATGTTGGGACTTACGGATGCTCCTGAACAGAAAAAGAGAGGATATGACCAAGTAGAACGGAAGGTCCTTCAGAGATGCCGCATTGCCAGCTGAGGAGTTGTGAGCACAGGGCATCATCAGAGCTTGGTTCAACCATTGCCTTCTCCTGCCCCAGCCTCTGGACCACATACTGTTCTGACAGCCCATCTGAATTCACTGCACTGGGGGGACACCTGCTGCTGGCCTGGCAGCATGTGCAGATAACCAAATGTACTGGGTTGTCTGGGTAAGGTGGCTAGGCAACGCTTGACCCCATTACATTGTGCCCTAATGGACACTGGTGCTCAATGCACCTTATTGCCCTTGTGTAGCAGTGGTCAATAAGTAGTTATTCACAGAGTAAGTGCAGAGGACACATGCCTGCTGGTAGTAGAAGGGAGCCATAGTTTGAATAGACAAGATTGGTAGCCCCTACCTGTTTCCATCACCCCTACTGCCCCTGCCCTCCTTGAGCTTGACTTTCTTGACCACTGTAGATGGACAGATGAGAGAGGAATGCATTGGGCTTTTGATACAGGCAGTGTGCTTTGTACAGGAGGGAACCAGCTACAGGACTCTATTGACCCCAGCAATGTTGCACGCACTCAGACAGACCCAGTTGTTCTTCCCTTGGCAATGCAAATAATTTGCTTAAAGAGGTACTGAACTGATTAAGGTGCTGCTGGTGAGATTTAAAAAAGTAGTTAGTAACAATCCCTGGAAAAACAAGAGGAGAAGGGCTCTCAAACACATTAACCTTACAACAGTCCTGTTTGGCCTGAAGCATACTGGAGAATGGCAGTTAACAACAGATGTCAGAGCTCTGAATGACATAACTGCTGCATTAGCCACTCTAGTTCCAGGCATGCTGCAGCTCTTGCATAAGCCAGAAGCCAAGAGATGTACCTAGTATGTTACAACTGATTTGCAAATGCTTTCTTTTCAGTCCCTCTGGCTGAAGAAGCAAGACACCAATTGCCTTCACCTGGAACGGTGTGCAATACATCCGGAACCAGCTGTTGCAAGGGGTGGAAACACAGCCCTACCATCTGCCATGGCTTCATCCACCAAACTTTAAAGCAACAATTCTCTAGAGAATTTTTCCACTGCATTGATGATGTATTGATTAGAGGTAATCTTTATCTTTCCCAACCTGAACAGATTAGTTGGTGGCCAGCAAATCATCAATATGAGGAAGACTGAACTCCTCTGGCTGTAAAATGCCTCAGCATGTGATGAGTTTTATACTGGAAATAACCAATGGAGTTTGTTTACTGATGGATCCTATGATAACACAGCAGAAAATGAGGCTCCAAGCATCTTGGAGTCCCTCCACAGGGGAGGCTGCCACCTGCAAGGGATGAGAGGCTGCCATCAGTTTGCAGAAGTAATGGCTTTTGGAGTCGCCTTGGAACATGCTCAGGNCTCTCTCCTTGTCCCTGATACTCCTCAGTTCTCCATTGGAACATGCTCAGAAGCATCACTGGCACTGAGTATACATATACAGAGATTCCTGAGTGATCACTAATATGGTCCAGAAATGACTCAAAGATTGGAATTGTGATAACCAGCAGCAGTGAGGAAAATCACGGTCAGCAGCAGCAGAACAGAAAGTAATACAACAGCTATTTGGAGAAACATCTACTTGAATACATGGTGTTAATGTGCATATCTGAAATTCAAATGCAATTTGAGAAATATAATAACCAGGCTGACCAGTTAGCTCAACTTGCCAGCATAGATTTAGGGTGTGAGCACAAAGGAGAGCTATTTTTAGCCAGGTAGGTCTGCAAAACTGCTGCTCGTGTACTGGGGCAGAGAATGCAGCTTAGACTTGTCTCAGGACGCCATAGTGCAAGCAACTAGGCACTGTAAGATCTGTGGAATAAGATGACATGCATGGAAAGTATGAATGATAAACCAGAATGTGTGATTGGAGAAAGGGATGTCTGAAGAAGCCTGGCAAGTAGATCCCTTCTCTTCAGCAACACCAGCAGGTGCTGTGTCCTCACAGTAGAAAAACTAGAAATGGTTGCTAGAAGCTTTTCTTTCCAAGTAGAAAAGGTAGGCAGCACCCTAGATGGAACAAACATACGTATTTGTTGGTATGATGGAATGCAGCCTTGGCTAGACTCAGATAGCAGTAGTCATTTCAAAACCACAGCTGTCCAAGAATGAGGCGAAGATTGTGCAGCAGAGTGGGTGTATCATATTGCCTCTAATCCTCAGGCATCTGGAAAGGTAGAATGGTACAATGGCTTACTTGAAACTGCACTCCAGGGAAATGGAGTCTTACCTCTGTGAAGCTGGGGGGAGGAGCGAGTTAACATAAAAGTAGGAACTCATCATAACAGCCCTGTGGAAAACCATATACTCCAATTTCAGCTCGGCGACAAAGCACCAGCCAGCCCTGGGGACATCAGAATTGAGACACAAGTTCATGTCTATTCTCTTGCAGCAATTGAAATCCCTAAGGAAGGAGTCCTTATCGCTTGAGGACCAGGAATTACCTATAAGGTGGCCCTTGGAAAAGTGATAATGAAATTAAATAAGTGCTGTTACATATGATAAATAATCTTATTTTACTTCATAAACTATGCTGTGTGTTTTGGAGAGACAAGACCCATGTATTTGTAGACAAGATGTATGCCCAAACAGTTCCTGTGTACACATTGCTCAAGAACGTACGGGGTATGAACTGGGCAGGGTTTCAGCAGCAGAGGGCTGCAGGGTGCCCTGTCTTGGAAGAGGCCATGAACTGCCCCATGCCGCTTACAGTCATGTCACATTGGCCCTGACACTGATGGTGTGCACCAAACCCTCAACTGATCAGAGGAGCACAGAGTATTCCTGCTTGAACACACATAAGAAGAAGCATCAGCCAGCAGGGACAGGAGACACATGAGGAGATGGTCTGTGAGACTCATAGAGAGAGAGACTGCAGAGGGGACATGTGGCTGGAGATGTGCTCTGGGCAGGAGAAGTTCCATACCAAGAGGGTACGTCCCTGAGGGACTGCAGCTATGACCCATCCACATCAGGGCAAGGACTCCCCTGAGGAACTGCAGCTATGGGCCACCCACACCAGGGCACGGACAGCCACCCACACCAGGGCAGGGACAGCCCTGAGGGACCATAAGTGACCCTCACTGGCACAGGCACACAGACAAGCAAAGAAGAGCTGAGGAAAATCAGCAAGAAGCAAGGAGGAGCAGCAGAAAGAAATCATTAGGGATACAAACTTCCTGCTCTGCCCATCACCTCACTGAAGAAGCAGGGGCTGAGCATAACCTGCAGCAAAAACCAGTGAAGTCAAGATCGGGTGGGTAGGGGTGCTTGGCTTAAATTGAACATAGGGAAAGGGGAGGACCTTAGAGGCTTGATTTTCTTTCTCTCAATTCCCAAGACAATGATTAGAAGTTTGTGTTAACTGACAGTAAGCTAATATAAGTAAAAGTTCCCTGAGTTGAGACTGTTTTGCTCATAACATTCTCTCAAAACACTTTTACTAGACTCCAAAGAGTAGGTTCCCGTGCCAGAGCATGGAAAAGCAGCTTGGATTAAAGAAAGAGGCTTGCCCCTGGCAAGATGATCTTAACTGATGAAGATTACTATTATTACTGCATTTCACTAACACAGCTGTCACCTGATGAAATACAAGTTGATTGCAGTAAGAGGTTCAAGATAGCAAGAGTTAAAGCAGAGTCCTTTCTCAAGTGCAGGCGACCCCAGCACCAGAGTAACATCAGAAAAATATTGAAATTGGTCTTGGCTGGATGGCAGTAGGCTGAGTCACGCTTAACTCTTGCCAAGTTAAATCACTATAACTACAGAAAGCTTAAGGATTGTTGCAGTGATGTCACTTTGATGTTGCAGTGCAGTGGCCATTTTACATAAATAAGAACACATTAAAAACTCTTACCCGTTTGAAATTAGAGGAAACAGAAAGATGGAGAAACGTGTTGCACTTTTCGAGTTCATGCTGCCATGAAAGCATGCTAGCAAGGCTACTAAAACTGTTCAACTGAAAGCAAGTTGTGTGGTGGTTGTTTTTTTGGTGTTTTTTTTTTTTTTTTTTAAATCAGATTTAAAAGGCAAACAACTCCAGAGACCACAAAGCAGAGATCAGTCTCCAGGAGTTCCTGCACCACCTCCCTGCCCCAGCTGAAAGCTCCACCTACTGCAGTACAGACAGGCTCATTTCACTGTCTTTCATCCATCTTTTTTCTCAACACTGACTTGCCTCAACAAGAAGTCAGGAGCACAAGTGTTTCCTTCCCTTTGCTCATAGCCCTGTAATTACACCAGTCTTACGAATAAGGGATCTCCACTTGTAATTCACCTTAGGCTACTGATCTTACAACATAGATACCTCAGCTTCCAGTGTGTATTTTGCTCACCTTCCGGTGTTCGCTACCACAACTGTTCCTTGTGGCAACTCTGTTTCAATCAAGAGGTTCTACTCAATTCCTGAAAAGGATACTAAAAGCATGTATTTCTGAGTCCAAACTCAAGAACCTCAGTAACAAGACAGCTTTTTATGCCTTGATCTTTCTAGTGTAGATAAGAGAAACTTTTGAGCCTTGTATCTGCGCGCAGCAGTTTTCTGCCACTCATCATGTATGGATTTTTTGTTTAATTCTCCTTCTGCTGAGCTCTTCATAGAAATTATACAGAAGACCTGCTGCCTAATGCTTTTTGTTGTTGTTGTTGTATTTTGAAAACCAGATGCGTGAAATTAGACGCTGGGCTAACCTGGTGGTTTTGCAGATGTAAGACATCTGGGCCGGTCTCACACCTCACTGCCAGCCAAAGCAGGAAACCTCCCACCCTCTCCTCCCCTGCACCCACCGCAGTGCCACTCTCGGATGCTCAGTCCCGCCACCCCCTCACGCTGGCTTGGACAGCCATCAAACACTCCACAGAGCAAACTCAATGCACCAGATGATTCAGCTTGATAAGTCAGCAAGTGACTAATCTCAGTACAGGCCCTGATGGGCACCAGACCAAACACAGGAGGAGAGAAATGGAAAGATCCCACTCCTCAGCAGAGGCAAGCTCTCAGACTGCCTATAGAAACCGATGATATAAAAAACTCGCATTCGACTTTCCTCTGGATCCAGCCCCAATGATATCTAAATTCCAGCTTTGCCTGACATGCAGAACACATACTCGGCAAATGAGAACATTTGAATACCAGTCTTGAGGTTAAAACTGCAAGCTCTTTTTCTAAGCAAGCTCAAATAACAAAGTCCACCCTTGCTTAATAATACATTCAAATCCTCATGATATATAGAATATTTTTTTAACACTAACAGCTTTCACGTGCCTAAAATGGGTGATCCCTAAGAAGTTCTCAGTCCCGAGGCATAGACTCACCCACTTAAATCACGAAAGCAAGCAGTCCCAGTGAGACCAGTCACCTCCAAACTGTCACACAACAGCTGAATTGCTTATAAGGTAAGAACCGTAACTTTCTATAGCACTACTACAAATTCAGGCTACAGATAGCTTACCAACAGTGAAATTAAAATTTTCAGAAGTACAGAGCTCAGGTTTTGCCTTTATTTTAATTTAAGACTGCACCATCACAAACCTGAAATGCCCCCAGAGGGCCCCACCCTCCCCAGACTGACAACCTCAACAGTTCTCAAATTCTTTTGCATTTTAAGGAAAAAGTGTCCAAACTAATTATAACCTATCTACTTGGTTTGTATTTTAGGCATTAACCAGTACTCAGATAAATTAACCAGCTTTTTAAAAGCAATCTGTTAAAAATCTAGCATCATTTTCATCAGAATTCGAAACAAAACCCCTGAAGGCAGTTTTTGAGCGCCTTCCCCACGTTAAAGCAGAAACCAGACAGACTCTCTTCACCTCTAGACTTCTTGGCACTAAGTTTAGAAAGACTATTTCTGAGTAACTCCAAATACTTAAGAACATCACACCAAAGATCTTGCTGTCCATGACCGCGAGGACTCCTTGCAGAAGCAGAGGAGCAATTTTTCCACATAAGTAGTAAGATGATATCTCAATGGTTGCAGCCTGAATCAGTTTTAAAGGCCGTTACTGTAAAATTGTGCTATTTTTCCGAGAGCTCAGCTTTGCTAACCTAGCAGTTAAGATGACAATTAAGCCTGCAGCAAAAGAACTGAATTCAACCCGGCTTGAAGCCAAACTGCTTATCTGGCATCCTGCATGCAGGATCTACAGCTTCCAGTCAAAGCTAGGAATGGGTTTGGTTTTTTTTTTTCTTTCTCTCTTACAGTGAAGAGACAGGTATTTAAGTTTTGAAGCACAACTTTTGCAAAGTACCTGAAAGAAAATACCTAGGCATAGCACCAAGTAGGTTTCTTAGAAAGAAGTCATACAAATGGGAAATGACAGTTTGCACAGCATAGTCCCGTTTAGGAGTCTTCCTCCTGGAAAAAACACCTTCGGTATTGGGAACTTTGCCACTTTTCTACCCTGCCCAAACTGTTTCCTTATACCAAATACCAACGTGCTATTACATACACACCGGTTTGATCAGGGTTGAAGAAAATCGTCCCTGACACACACTGAAGCCATGAGAAGCTTCTCAGAAAACACACTGGTGTGTTTTACACTGCAGTTTTGCCATAATAACAATTTTTTGGAATAAATTAAAAAAAAAAC